>JABUQX010132298.1:0-12500 GCA_015478945.1 Trachelipus rathkii
GGAGGTTGAATAAACGCGGCAATTCCTGATAATTTTTATTTCTACATCCTAAAATTCTTCAAATTCCAAAAACAGTCTATAAAAAGATCTCCAAAAAAACCTAAATAAAAATAATGGAAAACACATTATAAATTAAATGTTCTTTACAATAATGAGTTTACTAAATATTAAATAATAATTAAGTAATTTTTTAATTAGTATAATTGTTCCAATTATTTCAATATAAAAAGAAATATATATGTCATGAATACATCACATCAAAATTCTCCAATATTACAATTCATATTTATTAAAATAATAAAGTATAATTGCAATATAATAATTAATTAACAAATATAGCATATTCAAAGATAATTTAACCATTAATATATTCAGAGATATAGCAAACATCCTTTATTCTTAAAACAATAAAATATACCAGTAAAACAGGTTTAAATATTTTCGTACAGAATATATTACTATATTATTATATTAATTATAGTCATTATATTATTATTTATGCATTATTCAATAATAATTTGCTAGTTTATTACAGCGATGTGGAATGTTTTTTAAAGGAAAATGAGAACGTCCTTTGTTTGTCTCATGCGTCTTTGTCTTTAAAATATCATAATTAAAAAATGGAAAGAAAAACAGTACATATTTTGTACATTAATAACTATAATAATATTATATAATATTATACATATAGTCAAAATTCATATAGTTTCTACTTCTTTTTTAAACTCTATCTAATATTTCGCCTGCCTATATAACTACGTAAAGGAAGCTATTTCAATTAGCTTTTTACTTAACAGTCTCAGCCCAACCAACGACTTTTTCGATGTTCCAACCCTTTTTAAAGAACGGAGACCTATCTCTCTCTACACTCCCTTACTCTAGGGAATCTCCTAAACCCTCAAGTTTTCTTCCTCTCATTCCCCATCATTCTCTCTATCCCTTTTTCTGAAGTGAAGCCTCAAATGGATTTCTTATAAATCTAGATTGATTCCTAGATTGATTCCTAGATTGATTCCTAGATTGATTCCTAGATTGATTTTTTAGGAATAGATATTTCCAAATTGAGAACTGAGTCACAGACGGATTTCAACATCTTTGGCGCCAACTTTACGACCAAAAAGCTCAACAAACTGATGATTCAGGCCATAAAAAAGATATTAAGAGGAAAGTTAGTTAAACAAAAAATGTTGCAAGAGCTAATGTTTTGAGATATTAATTTCGAAACAGAGTTTGTTTTTGAAATATTATTTTATCTTCAAAGCAATAAAGAATTATTGATTTTTATTTATTGAAAATCTATGTTGAAAATTGCTCTCTCTGCCTCAGAAAATTAAAATTCAAGGATTTTAATTCCATTAGTACTATAACCCCTAATTCAAAAAACAACACGCAGAAAGGGTAATTCAGTCAGTACTATAGAAAGGATATTAGTCCAAGTTAGCAATGTTAGAATATACTTCCACTTCTTGAGAAGTAGATTGCCTATATGGAATAGGTGGTGGCATAGGAGGTTTGGGTATTAATGATTGTCTAAATTTTATGGGAGGCTGTACCAAGGGTTCAATTTCAATTTGATTCTGTGGGGTATTTTGAACTGGGTTTACCTCTATTGGAAAGGTTGACATGGGTATATTATTTAATTGCATATCTTGGGGTTCTTGATTTAATTCTTTCAAACATTTTCTACACAATGCTTTAAACCAGGTCAAATAAAATAATCACATGATGAAAATGAAATAAATAACACTAGTAGTCCCTCCACCGATATATGGGATTAGTTTAACTTGAGAAAGATAAGGAGTTAATTGGTGGATGGTATTATTAATACTGTCTAGTCTCCTATTCCACTGAACTTCTTCATTATTTGAAACTCTTGAAATATTGCTGCAGAGATATTTGGTAAAGCAACATGAGTAAAAAAATTAAACAAAACTTAATCGGATTGAGCAATTAATGAAGTTAATGAAATATCTTCTCTAAATGGAATGGGATTTAAATGCATAATAGCAAGGTAAAAAGTACAACCAATGTGTGGATATAAAAATAAACCATTATAATATCTGTACTGATGAAGGTCTTTTACAAGATAAGAAGCTCTAACTTTTCTGCAAAACGATAATAAATATAAAATTCCCTAGGTTACTGTATAAAGGTCTTATCGATTTAAATATTATAGACATGAAGAAAAATAGGTAGCTATACGTCTAACGCAAAATGCGATCACAGCATGTTTGTCATCAAATAATGTAAAAGTGTGATTGAGGACATCGCTGTTTCCATAATGTTACGGCAATACTCGTTGACCGAATTTCCGTAAATTAATTATAATTTCGCTGACCATAATTTAACTAAAAGATAATTATTTCGGCTGTATATATCACATTATCTCAACGGACGGTTTCATGTGAATGAAATGTTGGACAATGGAATCAACCTTAATACTGAAATAAATTTCTCATTTGAAATGAAATGGCATTAGTGCTTAATTCAAATGGATTAGTGGTTGATTTTATTGTCCATGAGTATGTCAAAAATGAATGATATGTTGTTGCTTTAGATGTAGATGGATGTATAGTTTTGTTATTTATAGAGAGATTTCTTCTAAAGTAAACAAAAAGCATGGTGAAATATTGAATTCTTTCAAGAACCTGGTTAAACTCAAGAAAACTAACTATTGATGTATCACGTTTGTAATTACTCGTTAACGTGAATGTCAACCTAATGTAAGTAATGATTTAATGCTTCCAACGATTAAGTATGTTGTGGGTCAAATGATTCTGTTTTGAAAATCAATTAAATTCTGTAAGTTAATTTGATAATTCTGACTTAATGTTCGGGTATTGGAACTTCAACTGTCTTTAAGCTCTAACTAATAAATTTGAAGTACTAGCAAATTGTCTCAATCTATTAATCTTTTCTTCTACAAATTGATTTTGTTATCAGTCCACGGTACCAACAAATAAAAATATAAGATATCTCCCCACATTCCGAACGCCGCTCTTTATATCTAGTGCAGAAGTGACCCATGTAAGCTTTTAATTCAGCTAATGTAAGGGATAATTACTTTAGTTCTAATTTTCAGATCTGAAATTTCCCATTTGTCGTCTCGGATTATAGAAAATTAATAAAATCATCGTTAAACGTCAGCGCAATTAAATTATCTTTTAAAGTATCTACCATTTTAGTGGTTCTATAAATATGGTGTTCTAATTTCTGATGCATCTAAAGATACAATCAAGTCAAGATATCCTTCTAATGAAATTTACTTCACCGAGTGATGACAAAAGATACTGGCGCAGTACTCTTGTCTCTTCATTAATGTTAGTGGAGATGAATAAGACTGCAGGTAAAAGAAGTAATGCAAAAGGATGTAAAATTTTCATTACAGTCTGAAAGGATTATTACTTCGATTTAATAAATGAGTTGCAACTTACCGTTGAGTAAAGTTTTTGATTAATATATAATGTAATTAAAATAATTAATATATTAGGATCAAAAAATCTTTTTAAAAAAGTTACTAGATTATCCTAGCTGTACGTTAATTTTTAAATATTTAGAATAATTGAATCAAGTTTGATATGTTTTCTGATAATTGGCTATCTTGATAATAAAGCTAAGATAAGCTAATCGTTAAAACATCTGATTAAATTAAAAATAAAAAATTAAAAGTTAAAAAAGGCTTTAAGTAAAAACTTAAAAATTGTAGCATTCGGATTATCATAACTTAAAAAATTGAAAAATTAAAAGATTAAATATAGCATGAGGCTCAATTAATATAATAAACTGATCAGCTAATTAATATCCATCAATCAAGTGTATTAAGCATAAGCTAATTCTGAATTAAATAAAAAATATTAAATTTTAATATAATAAACAGCTACTTATATTAATAGGAAGAAAGTAAATAGCTAATTAAATTAAATAAAATAAAAAACAAGCTGATTATATTTTTTATATCAATATTAAAAACAAGATTTTCTTGAAAATTTGCTTCTTCTGTTTTAAAATAAAAAATAAATAAAAAAAAATGTTACTAATACAAAAAATAAAAAGTAAATACTATATAAATATTTCACTTGGCGTAACTTTAAAATTTTTCTATTTTTTATGGGTTTTTTTAGTTTCAAAAAGAAAAGAATGACACTGGGCAAAAAAAAAAATTTTTTCCGAATTCGTAACGAACATAATATATACTTATTCTAAAAGATAAAGAATAGAAAAGTGTAAACATGTGTTTTTGTAATGATAACTGTAATAAAGAAATATAAAACTTAAACTTAAAGGTTTAAACACAATAAAAATAAAATAAAAGATTTATTTACAAAAATTTTACAATCTAAAGAGATTTAATCTTAGGAGGAATAGTAAAGTCTATTGTCCTCCTCTAGTCATCCTCTAAGGTGGCAAAACAGACCTGGCGGTCTCTGTAATTCTGTTCAGATGACCTTTGTTGCTTCTTCGTTCTTTGGTGGAGAGATTGAAGAGATTCAATGCTCTCTTTGTCTGTTTGACTTCTGTAACTCTTCGTTCCACATCCCTCGGACCTCTGAATTGCTGGTGAGGTCTATACGACGGATCTTCTTTTCTATCATCTCTTGTGCCTTCAGATGTTGAATAATGCCATAATTCCCGGAGGTGTTACCTCACACTTCTTGGAATGCTTCAGAACTCTGCACACTTCATTCCCTACCAGTTCCATCGCAAGTGGTGTTACCAAAGCACCCTTGTACTTCTGCAATGACAGGCCTGTTCCTCATGTGTCAGAACTGTCTGAATCTCTTGTCTGATTGTGGATAGAGACGGTCTAATATCCCTCTTACTGATCTGTTGTGAGTAGAATTAAATCAAGCTACTTTCCTTGAGATATCAGGTACTTCTTTGATACAAGAAGTTCTTGTTTCTAACTACACGGATTGCTTTGTTCTGTGTTGAATCACGATAGATGTAAAGAATTTTGTTCATATCATAAAAATTAGGGGAATCCAAAAAAGTGTTGGAGATTCTTATCATTCTACCTGCGATTTACTTGCTTCAAGATCCATACTTGTTCTTTCGTGTAGAATTTCGGGAATCCAATTTCCTCGAATGCATCTGGATCCAATCGTCATCAATTTATCAAATTGAAAAATGAAGATTCCGTAATTTTTTCTACTGGAATTAGTCTTTAACATTTATCCCGGTGGAACGAAATAATTTCGTTGTAACTTTAAACACCGAAAAGCATAAGCTTAATTTGGCCTCCTTTATTTGATTTACAAATAAAACAGGACCTTCAAATCTTGTTTCAATCTTGAACACTTTGCTCCTGTTTTTGACAGCATTTACAAAAACATATGCGCCCAACTTTCAATTCCTTTGTGTGGCATGTTTGTCTGTTGTTCGATAGCTTAATTGTTTCTTTTTCTAGATTTTCTCTAGCTAAATCTTATTGCTTCCATTCTTTCAACTACGACATCTACCTCATCTGATATGAATTTTCTGTTTTCCGATTTATTTGTAAATGGAGAGACATAATCCAGGATCTCGTAGGAGCTCCTTTAGATAGTCCGTGCAGGACAAAATGTGGAGATGATCCAATTGATCGATAATACGATGTATTAATTGCTTGAAGCAAAATGATAAGTATTTGGTAACCAATCTCTATGATCCTATCTTACGAAATGACGAGGAATAATTTTCAATATCTGCCATCAATCTTCAACTAACAACCATTTTGACTTGGTTTGTTGGGCCCAATATTAAACCTTTTTTATCCTCCAAGCCTTCATAACTCTTTAAATAAGCAGTTGAAGTAATTTGGGGCATTATCTTGAATGCTAAAAATTCTCGGGCTCGAAATGCCCGACATATCACTCTTCTTCTTGTTAAAGCGTGAGCAAATTCCCTTGGCTTGTTCTGATTACAGCCACTAACTCGAGTACGTGTTTAAAAGCTACATCTCGGAAGACGAAAAATTGTTTGGCTCCTGAAATCGAACATGTGGGAAGTTTTCCTATACTATCCAATGTACTCTAGAAAACGGAGTATAAGAAAGAGGCCATCTGTTGATTTCTGCTTTTTGGAGGCCTTGGACCTTTAACCTTAGCACAGGATACGCACACTGAGAACAGTACACCTTTACTAACTTACTTAGATGAGGAAAAAATCTTTCTCTGACTCGTTTTTCAGTCCTTTGCTGTCCTCCCATGCCCAACTTCCAAGTAAAGAACTGCAACGATCTATAACGAGTAGATCATGCATCTGGTACTTGTATACATACGGTCCTTTCTTAGTTTGGCATAGTAACAATACTTTCTTTATGAAAATATGTGGATAAAGTTTAGGCTTTCCTTAGTCCCACCTTAAACTACTTTTAATCTAGGGCAATCTTTCTTGTTCCCTATTGAAAGTTTCTTTGTTAGAATAAGTCTTTTCTGTGGTAGCAACTGCTTCTTTCTCTTTTAAAAAGAAATAAACGTGAGCTTTGCTGGTGCCTACTCCAAATGTCACGCGCGGTATGTTGTTTCCCTCTTACTACTTTAATAGTTGGCGAAAAACTGTTTACAAACAAGTTCCAACGGGCTAAGCGTCCCGTTTGTTGTTTGTTGCGAAATATAAAACAAAGAGGTGGTTATCAGTTAATATAGTTGATGGGCGTAACCATAAACACTGTAATCTTAAAATTCGTAGTAGATAAAGACAACAGCTAACACTCCTTTTCTAAATTCTATGTTGACGCTTCAAACTGCCTCTTAACACTCTGAAACAAAGGACAATGTTTTCTTTGCCATCGTCCGACATTTGGTAAAGAACACCCCCTATTCCATAGTCCACAGCTCTGTAGCCTTAAAATGGCTTGGAATAATCTGGAAACAAGTAACTGAGTGTGTACCACAGCTCCTCTTTAAAGTTCATAATGCTTTTGGTGTCTCCTTCATTCAACTTAAACATTCTGTTTTATTAATTAATACTAATGGCCTTTCGCACTTTAAGTGCAAAGTCCTAATTAAAGAACTAAGAATACGATAGAAAAATCCTAATAAGGCGATTGTGGTTTCCTTAACCTTGCTGGAGGGACGAAACTCTTCATTGATTCTTCTTCGCTGGATCTGTGACAGATTCCGTCTCTCCTATTTAAATCCATAATACAAAAACTAAGTTGTAGAAAAATGAACAATTTAGTCAATTACTCCATCTATTTTTCTAAATCAATAAAAACTTCTTTAAGTTTTCATCCAAAATGTTCTGCCTTATTTTTACTCATGATTAAGACATCATCCAAATATACTTGGGCAATAGTCCTAATAAATGGTTCAACGGCGACTTGCATTGTCCTATCGCATGAGGTACTTGGGCATTGCGGCTGCCCAAAATAATAATCCTGGTTGGGCAGGAATAATCCTGTTCCTTGTACGGAAGACATAATTTCTGTGTTTCCTCCTCGACTTCGAGGAAATTGGTACACGTCGATTAAATCACAACTAGTAAAATGTGTACTAACCTCCTTAAGGTAACGAAAATTTACTCGTCAATCTGGGGCAATGGGAACACATCTGACGGCTAAAGAGTTCAGGTGCCTAAGTGCCCCCTATACAACACGCGGTTTGTTTGAATCTCTTGGCCACTCACCAGTAGAGTGAACTATGTGGCAGTAGCATAAGCTTTAATATATCCTGTTCTTTAAAGCTGCAATCTGTAAAATTCATCTATTCTCCAGGTAGCGATGTGGAGACGGTACGGTTTTTTCTAAAAATGATCTTTGGAGCATCGGGAGTAAGTTCTATTTCAAACTTCTGTAATGGACACACAGGAACTGCATCATCATCTAGAGCAATAACGTCTTTGTATTCATTAACAAATCTAGAAGTTCTTCTAAATGCTCAGGTTCCTGTAAAATAGAAACATCTGCTTCTTCTTTAACTTAACATTTCTGTACAATCTCTCGATGCATTTTCAACGCTTATCGATAAATTTCTGAGCAGGTTTACTAACAAGTAGAACCTATTTGCTTATTTTCTGTAGCAGTTGCAGTTTTATTAAAATCTTCTTTTTCAATGAGTTCTAAAATAGGATGACATTTACCTATATATTTTATTCTCTTAAAATAAATTCTTTTAAACTCATTTAATAAACCAAATAGACTTGTGTTATTGGACACAGTTTGCAAAATATAATGGCCCTAAGGAAAAGCAGGTGTATCTAAAACACTTTTCCATCCAAACTCTTTTATCTCAGCGTCAACTTCAGATAACATAAGAATGAACGCAGGTGCCCAATTGTTCTTCTAATGAATAGCAATTGAACCTTCTATTTCTCGTTCTGGCATTAAAGGTCTTCTTTACTGAGGAAGTTGTTGAATTTCCTTGTCCTTCTGACGAACAACGGAATTTTCATTTATTTCTATCTTGGTAGGCTTCTTCAATGAGCCTGTAGTCAATATCTGTCTTTGTAGCTCTTCAATGAGCCTTTATAAATTAATTCTGTGTAGGCTTTTCAAGAATAGAGCCTTTATTAATTAATCTCTGTGAGCTTTTCAACGGAGCCTCTATAATCTTTGCGTACAATTATCACGATAAATTGTTTAATTAAACTTATTATTCACATTGAATCTTTTCTATGATTATAAATCATTCTATTTTGTAGTTGACTCTTCCTCTTGATTCATGAGGAAAAAGCTTCCTAAAAAACTTGGCAAAGATTTTAACTTTTATATCGTTTATCCTCTTCTTAAGAATAAAATGCGATGAAGAAAGGTCTATTGTTATAGGTAGGTTAGCTAAAAAACTTGTACCTAATAAAATTCCATTCCAAGCTCCAGTACTTCCAGTCTTCACACAAAAAGGTACTGGGTAATACCGTGGTGTATGCTCTAGAAGTATTCAACTTCTCCTACTGGGAACGGATCACTTGATGTCCAATTCTCTTTGAGAGGCTAAATACTATGTCTTTCTAAGGTAGGCAGCGGATGTGGTTAATCGTACATCTACGCTTCTTGGTGATCTCCTTCCGCGATTTAGCTACCCTTCTTAACAACTCTAATCCACTTAGGATCAATCATGCGAATTTGATTGCTTCTTGCTAAAATTCATTCTATTATAGAACTATGTATACTGCAACAATGGCTGAACGACCTCGTTCTGACTTTTTGTTGGAGTCAAAAAATATTGACAAGAAAATAGATGACAGCCCAATTTTGGGGTCTATTCCTACACAAGATAGCTAGAGGTTACTATAAACACCTCTCTCTTTAAGCTTGAAGTATCTTCTTTAATTACTGTTCTATTTACCATTTCTTCATTTAAATCTTTGCCTGAAATCAAAAATTTTGTTCTCTTTCTGAGAGATCTGTTAAAAAACTGTTCGTCTCTTCTCTTCATCTTCAGCTCCAGAATTCTTCATGTCTGACGCTGATGATTAGAATCAGGCTGACTGGCTGTCTTGTTTCTTGGACTCTTACTTATAGCTACGCTCATTCTTGAGTAAGAGTTGGCTTTCTAGTAGTTTGAATCATTTTATCGCCGACTCTTCGACGTTGAACCCCATTATCAAAATCAGTGGGTTATATATGGTATTGACCATAATTATTTCAATTTTCCATTAGGTATCCATACAGGGCAATCTTGCAATTGACCCTGAACCCGGCATGGAAACTTTCTACATACTCTGCAGTATTGGTATTCCAACCACAAGTTCGAGAATGATCGCCTAAAGATGCACATTTTAGGCAATAGCCATTGACTTATCTTCTTTTAAACGGAGAGTTTTTATCACTCCCTATTAGGTCTGATTATTTGAGAAGGTGGCATTGTCCTTTTCTGAATTTCTAGAAGTATCTTTTTATGCTTCTCCATTCCCATGCTCTTGTTTTTCAGGAAGGGTAACACCAGTTCTTTCTTTCTAGTATCACTGTTATTAGTGCTATTATTCTCTGTATAGAATACTCTAGCCTGTCATTCTTCTAATCTTGTTCGCTCTATGGTTAGTTTGGAACAAGGCACCTTCTTCTATTTGACTGAGTTTCTCCAAAATTTCTACAAAACTCAAGTCTGGATTAAAGACTTTTAAAACTTTTTCTCTAAGTCTTCTATAATCTCTGAGTTCTTCCATACTCTCTAAAATCTTGGTCATAATTAAGATATTTATTTGTTGAGAAGTAAATCCAAAGGAAGTCTCAATATCAATGAGTTTTTTCTGATATTCCCAAAAGAGATTCTTCAAGTCCAACATGAATTCAGTAAGAGTTACATGTGGCCTCCTTTGAAATTTCATGAACTGTTTCAATATACAGAAGATTGTCTCGTTTTTTTCTGGTTTGAGAAAAATCTTTTTGAATCAAAAAGTCTTCTAGGGTCTTGCACCTAGAGAAGCTGCTACTTTCAAGATATACTGCGGCCTCGATATGAATCAGAAAGAATGGTGTCTTAGCATAGTCTATTTCTGGTCTTCGTTTATTAAACTAACGTAACGTACTTCTCTTGTAACGTAAGAAAGGTAATCCCAAATTTAAATCCGACCCAAAGCTTGTGTCTGGTAATTTCTTCAATACAATCTTTAATTCTTAGCCAACCTGGCAATGTGAGGGGCATACAGCCAGCGTTGGGACTAGTATCCCTCCATAGGGGTCCATATGGATATGGATGGTAACCAGGTTGCATTGTAGGAAGGGTTGCCAACCTGTGTAAGGTGGCTGCATATTTAAAGAATTATTTAAAGTATTTTGGGCTGGTCCCCACGGATTCTGAGGTTGTGCTCCATATAAAAGTTATCACCGCTGGGTCTGTCCCCAAACGCTCCCCTAAACTCACTTCGAATTGTTAAATATTTCTGTTGGCCCATGCCAGAAGATAAGTCTTCTTCCTATTTTGAAGGGGGATGGCCCCCGATGCATTAAAAATGTATATTAAAGTATTGTCCAAAACATGTCTTTTGAAGCACCTTAGGTATCCTTGTGGTGTATTTCTGTAATTTCTGTTGATGCCAAGTCCCCAAGCTGTCTCTGTTGGGGTTTAACGACATGTATCAATGGTAAGGAAGGAGGTAGATATACTTGAGGAAGTCCCATATCCTTTTGGGCCCTTATCTTGGGTGTTGCTCCTGTATTCTCTTCTGTTTCTGTTCATCCGTATCTTTATTTCTTACATCATTTCTTCATCCTGATAACATCTTCTTATGGTCTCTTATTGTATCATCCATGTCTCATCCTGTTTCTCTGTTGAATCATCATTTTCTAAGTCTTTTATCCCCTTCAGCTCCTCCTGAAGCTCCATTTAGGGTCAACTGGTCCGGCTATAGCCCTTTGAAACAGTAGCAGAATGAACCGAAAACAATGTGAAAATACCGAGACGTAAAGACTAATTGGTTCAAAACATAGTCATTGATTAAACTTTAATTAATTCAAGTTAATCAAATAAAAAAAAACTAAGTTCTCAAACTGTTTCTTAAAATTAAAAAAAACTAAAGTCCAAAATCTTTTTCAAAGTTTTCAAAAAAAAAACACTAATTTTCAAAAATATTTTTCAAAAGTTTTTCAAAAGTTCAAACTGTTTCAAATATTTACTTGATAAAATTTTCTTTAACAAGAAAATATGGAAGTCGAAAAAAAGACGACTCAATACACATGTTTCCTCAAACAGTTCTTTTAACATAACACAATTACTGAACGATTTTTTTTAGTCGTACTTGGTCAGAGTCAGTCACAGCAATAAAACTAAAATGACACTCACTGTGATTCTATGTTTCAAATTAAATAACTTTTCTTTTAAATCATTTAAAAATTTCCAAGTTCACAAATAAAAATAATTTTCCTTCAAAATTAGGTACAAGTTCCAAGAGATCAAAAGTAAAAATAATTTTCTCTTCAAAAATATGAAATAAAATTAAGGCTTTCAAAATTATTTTAAAAAATACAAAATGCTATCATTTCCAAAATATAATTAATTTATTTCAAAATTATTTTTAAAAACAAATTCAAAACGTTAAAAATAAAAGTAAATTGTTCTATTAGTTTAATAGAATATCAAAAGTTGTACAAAATAACTTTCTCTTAAAATTATTTAAAGAATTATCAAATTCTATTTCTTCAAAATTAATTTAAAACATGTTCTAGGTCCAAAGGTCAACTTATTCTGTTCGTTGCCTTTTTCAAAGGTTTACCTCTTTATTCGTTTCTAACTGTTCTCTAAAAGTTCTCTAAGTTATTCAAAGTCTGTTCTATGTTCTTCTATTACATTAAACATTTTCTAACTTGGAATCAATCAATTTATATAACAACAAATTTATTCGGTTAAACCTAATTTTCCGGCTTTTATAATCTGCTGCAGTAAGAATACTTTAAAAATATTACAGGTCAATAAAATAAATTTCAATTTTCTGTATCAAAAAACAATTCTGTTATTTTTTAGTTCAAAGAAAACAATTTCTAACGTTTTAGGTCAAAAATACATTGTTTTCTGTATTTTTGGTCAATTTGGGCAATTTGAACTTTCGTGAACCTTTGGTGACCTTTGGTGACCTGGGTCTTG
>JABUQX010132298.1:22500-24965 GCA_015478945.1 Trachelipus rathkii
AATTAAGATAGTTCTAAAATTATATATATATATAATATATATTATATATATATATATAATATATAATTTTATATAAATAATTTATAAATTTATATATTACATAATTAATTAATTATATATATATACTATTATATAGGAGACCAGGTAAGTTTGGAAAAGCAAAAAGTTTTGAAGATTTTCTGTTTAAAAAACACCGCAGTTTGCGTGCATTAAACACGCATAGTAGTAAAAGGAAAGTCTGAGTAGTAGAGTGAGTAGTAGTAGCAAAGAAGTCAGCGGACAACATATTTTTAGTTACACCAGCTTAGCACTGTGTTTTGAATATCTGGACATCTCTTACAATTATTTTCCATAATTGAGCTAATTATATATAATATATATAATATATATTATATATATATATATATATATATATATATATTATATAATTATATAGAATATATATATATATATATATATATTATATATATATAGATATATATTATATATAGTATAATATATATATATATATATATATATATATATATATATTAATATATATAATATATATAATAATATATAAGTAGGTTAAGTGCCCCCTCGTAAATTTTACATAACTGTAAAGCCTAGGTATAACAAACCATATATTATATATATATATTATATAATATATATATATATATATATATATATATATAATATATATAGTATATATATTTTATATATGTGATATATGTGTATATATATATAGTATATATATATAATATCATCCTAGATGTTATAGTATAACAAGGAAATATTAGCAGCCAAACATATTTCGAGTTCCAACACCAATTAACAAGTTGCTGTTTGAGCGCATACAGTAGAGATAGTTAAGCGTTGTACCGACATATTGTGCATTATTTTGTGATTACAAAAAAAACAAAATGGCGGAGAATAGAATTAGAGAGAAGAGATGATGGTTGCTTGACCTGCATGAAGGGAGAGAAAATGAGAATCTCGAGGCTGAATTGGAGCGGTAGTAATGATGAAGGTATAACCCAAGAAGCCAGCAAACGAAGGGGGGCGGAGATGCAAACGCCCCACAACCCAAGCGGAAAGGCAAAACCTCCCCGTAGGGCCCCCTACCCTAACTCTTTGACCCAGGCCAGTCAGAACCCTAACAGCTCTTTCTTTATTAGCCCAGGACACCCCAAAGTAGTCAAAGGGAGGGAGCACCTCCGCAGGCGGCGATACTCCACACATAATAGGGAAAAAAACGTTATGTTGGACAACACATTGAATTTACAGCTAAAGCCTGCTACTGCTGACACTGCCGTTAAAAAGAAAACTCGCAGAAATTGGGGCGGTTTCGAAACTCATACCCCCAATGAAACAAATGGAGAGAGGTGCAGAAATACGAACACCTCCCCATGGCGAACAGAAGGGCCTCCCTAACAATCCGAACCAAACAATAGGGTCCCACACCGTGCAACCGCAGTCAAGCGCCCTACCTGGAGGGACGGAAGGGAATAACACTCATACAAGCACACCCACAGGGCAAAATAACTGGCGAAATTTGGGCCAATGTTTTTTTTCCCCAACCCCCAATCCAAGGGGGGGGGAGAGAACCGGGAAGTGGGGGGGCCCCCCCCCATTTTATTTTTCTTATTAAAAACCCCCCCCGGGTACCAGGCATAATCACACCTGTAATCCAACATAGCCACACAGCCCTATCTATCCCGGAACATGGCAAGGATATCCTTTCATGCCCCCAACAATCGGAGTTCCATACTATCCACCTAATTTGTTTAACCCCGCGTTCCCAGCTATGCCGGAAAATTTAAAATTATTTGGCAAACACCTTAAAACAAGGAGTTGGAGAGGAATTCAATATCCGGACTTCATCACGTCCCTAAATGAAAAACTAAGTGCTTTAGGCCCATTAACTGAGAGTCAAAAGATCACCTTTGCCAAAACTGCCATCTCATCAGACCCTAATTCGAGGCCAGAAAATACGTGCTCAGAGATAATAGCTTCTCAAAATTCACCCGATTAGAAGACTTCCTGGAGCAATTAAAGACCTTTTTGCAGCCCGAAGAGAAAAAAACGGTTTTCGACTTGTGGTTGGGATTTGTAGAGTATCGTAGAGAGAGAGATTCGATCTTTACTGATTTTGTACTGGAATTAAAAGATAGGCTGTGGAGATATCAAAGCCGCCTGCACGATCTGGACTGGACAACAGCAGCATTGCAATTCAAGGCAGATTGCCTATTGTTGAGTTCCAGATGATGTTACAAAAGGCGAAATGAAAGGAGGAGATGAGAGCACACTTCGTTTGACAGAAGAGAAGAGTGCGCTCCGAAATTTGACACCGAGATGAGCTTGAATTGAATTAATAGATACAATTATCCAAATTGGCAAATGAGCTTATTAAAAGATGGAATAGAGCGCCAACTGCAGGTCCGCACCACCAGGGTGTTCCTGGCCAAGAGGAAACGCAACTA
>JABUQX010132299.1:0-14160 GCA_015478945.1 Trachelipus rathkii
TAGTGCTCTATTTCCTTTGGATGTAATCTGGCGTGATTGTAACATGAACCTATGAGTCAGTAGTTCTCGTGCCTTGTGTTTTCTCTGCACGTCCCTAGAAATTCTAAAATGATTAGAATTTAAGACTTTTGAAAATGAGGTTCACACGTATAGTGCGTCATCGCTCTCTCATCTGTTTGGAGTACGGGTTCCATGCGGAGGGGGAGTAATTTTTTGAGGAGAAGAGTGGAGCTGTATATTCTATTTGGTATACATTTGAGACTAGTATTGTTCTTGATGCGGTATGAGTAATGGCTCTGCAGCTTAGCTTTGACGTTAGTTTGTTGGGCGGACTTGAAATGGTTTGAGTCGGTGATTCAAAAGGGATGGTATACACAGTGGTTTTTGTGCGCGTGTGGTCCGGCACGAAAATGAGAACATGAGTAGGGAGTAGCGTAACATGTGAATCTTCTGTGAATAGAGAGGTTAAGTGTTTGTGTTACTCGTAATATTCTCTTTAAACACAAAGAGTATCCATCAAGATATTATGATCTGATCCTAGTGTTCGTGTAAGTAATGAGACATAGGTAATCCTGAAGTGAAAGTAGTGATTTGATTTTTGTGTGTGGTGAAGAACGCGAATGTTGAGAGTATGTGGTTTGGATGTTAAATCAGGAGGGTTTTAGGGAATGGGATTCCCATCGATCATTATGTTTGTGCTAACTTTAAATTTCATTAAGTAGTGTGGATGGAGAGGAAGGTGATATGAATGGAAGTAAAGTGTTTACAATAAAGCAGTGGAAGGTTGATTCAAGATAATTAAGGACTATAGTTTAATGCTTAGGAGGGATGTGCTGCGCTAGTCAACCGATATGGTTTTGCAAGTATGTTGTCACAAGTTTGTACTGAAACAATCTGCGGGTGCAAATAACGGAAAGGCAAATGTTAGACTTTTTTAGTTGTCTTAAGGTAATGTTGTGTGGATGCTCTACACAATTTAGTGTGAAATTAAGATGTCTATGAGACGTCGAGGATTGAGTCGCATGAACGAAGTGTATAAATCAGCCGGTCATGATATTAGGTATATAACTCCTCAGAATGATTGACTTGGTTGATATTTAACGGATATCTAGGCGATTGAGTGTCGACGTTTTCAAAATGAGGAAAGTGTGCTTGGAATTGGTTTATATTATTAAGCTATCGAAGGTAGAAATAAGTCTAGCTGATACACAGGTGCATACTATACTGCTGGCCAAAGATAGGAGGTATAGCCTGCAGTTTCCGCGGTTTTTTGGAGGAGGTAAGGAATTGATTTGAGTACTATGGACGCGAGGGATGGGGTGAGTAGGAAAGTCCTTTTGGATGGTATAGGCGGAGTGCCAAGTTTTAAATAATGAGAATTTAGGCGAATCTGTCTTCAGTAATATGAATCATGGGGGATTGGTGGTCGTGGTTCTGTAACTGATGAAATGATTGTTGAGGCGAGTGTGGGAGAGAGGATACGACTTCGACAAATCTGCAGCATATTTCTCGAACTTAGTGATATTACTTGATGGGGTTGTTAGTGTGATTATGTGTGTGTGGCGGTTGGATGTTGGAGGGATAGGAAAGTACCCGGCTACATTCCTTGGGATTGTAGTGTATTGAGGTTAAGGGTCGCGTTAGTGAGTCGTACACCTGCATGTTGATGGTGGAGTATGAGAAAGTTGAAGATATCTTGGCTTGGAATGGTGCAAGTGTACACGATGAAATTACTAGCGTAATCCGATCGACTCTAACTCGAGCGGCGGAGGTGTGGTGTTTGTATTGAGTGGAGAGTTGGTAAGTAACCAGCGCTTTATTTTGGGGAGGTGTTCATCGGTTCTATTACACTCATCTGTGTGGGTCTTCTCTGCAGGGTGGTCTCCCCCATGGGATTTTCGGAGGAGACGCGTGTTAATCTCAGTCACCTCGCTTTTCCAATTATCGGTTTTAGGGGTAGGAGGGACTGAAGAAGGCGGCAATTTGCTAGTATTTAGAGTATTGCATGGTGAGGTAGTATCAGCACTGATCAGTGTTGAGTGTTGTCAACGAGAAGCTGCTTAACGGGGTTGTCCTGGCTCTGGTAGTCTGCGTTGGTATTGACAAGATTGCTGGTTCAGAGTGTACTCTGTACGGATTCTGTTTTGGTGAAGGTGAGCGATGGCGGTTGGTTTAGGTGCGAGTGTGTACGGATGTGTGAGTCAAAGTGTTGACGCGCGAGTTCTCGAGACGACCTGGGGGCCCGAATGGGAATGCACTTCGTCACGACAATGAAGGGAGTAACTCACCCTCGTTAGAGTGAGACCAATTTCTATATTATATGTTTTTTTTATGTGTATTTTACTATCTACTAGTTTGTAGTCACATGTACTATTTATTAATGTTATGTTATTCTTCTATTAATGCGCTATAGGATTCTGCTTGACTTTATATTTTATTGGTGTTTTGTGGTATGTTTGCGCTCTCTGAAATGGCGAAGTTATTTATAATGATCTGTCACGTCTGGAGCCGATAATTTGTTTCGGAGATTTTTCGCTGTGTAAGTAAGTAGTGGGTGGTCGATATTGCGTGAGATTCGTTTCCTTCCGGTTGGGTTTATCCGGATTAATCAGTGAACGTGATGGTGAGACAGGGTTGTCGCTCCTCATCGTCTACTTGGTTATTCAATTGTGTATTATAAGGATGGGGTTATTAGTGAAAGAAATTCGGTGGGATGGCTAGCGCAAAATTACGTGGTATAGAAATGTAATGGAGTATACATGGAGAGGAGTGAGGGTGCCCTACCTAATTAATATACTCTTTCTTCTCTAATCTTTTGACGGATGATTTGGTTCCACATGATGTTAGCAGATTCAAGAAGAGCTTATGAGATAGAGATCTGCTTAAGCTTGAAGCCACTACTATCATGAGATCACGAGTCAATTATTAAAAGATATGAGAAAATAATAAGTAACAAAACG
Source organism: Trachelipus rathkii (assembly GCA_015478945.1). Classification (NCBI taxonomy): domain Eukaryota; kingdom Metazoa; phylum Arthropoda; class Malacostraca; order Isopoda; family Trachelipodidae; genus Trachelipus; species Trachelipus rathkii. The sequence continues at coordinate 2,961 of JABUQX010132299.1, forward strand.
TAGTACTAATGTATTGAAGGTTGTTATTCTGGTTGTGAGATGAGGATAGTCCTCAGTGTGGTTATGTTAGATGATGTGCAAATTGGATATTGATAATGACATAATAATAATATTATAGGTATTTATGTTGATATGAGTATGTCACAGTATCAATTGGCATGTCAATGTTAGAAAGGGAGGTAATATTGTTGAATGTTAAGGTAAATGAAGCCAGTTATAGATGAATACAAGGGAAAGAATGTGCTATAATTCGTGCTGTGCGTGTTATGTTGTTATAGTCTTCTAATCTTATTGAGGGTTGATGAATATTGATTACTATGTGTTATCTTCAATCTATTTTAATATTTATTTTAGTTTATATATAAATAAATATTTCAAAATAAATAATTTATTCACTATTTCCAAAACTCAAGACAAGTTTCGTTCACCAAAGTTGCTAGTGTGAAAATAGTTAATATACAGTCGAGTGATGAAAACTTATTAAGAGTGCAGTATTTGTGTGAGTATCTGAAAGATACAGGCGGATATACAATGAGCATGCACATATAGATAGTCATACGAATCTATCAGACAAATTGGTCTATGGATAAGTGTATATTGAGAGTAGTAATAACTACACCTAGACGCAACTGAGTTAAGTCTGGATGTTCATAGTGGCCGTGAGTCTGTGCTTCACGTACCGTGAAATGACTACGCTGGGGACGAAGAGAAAGTGGTATATTGATCGATGTATAAGCTCACTGATATCGACTAAAGTGAGTAGAAATGTTAGATTGCTAGTACGGTCGCAGAATAAAAGGGCAATGAAAGTGAAGAGAATCGGCCGGTGGTTACTAGATATGGGCATAACGGTAACTGTATGCTCACCTCGGGCCAGGAAGAAGAACCACTTCACTTGACAGAATAATGTACCATATGTGAGGGTTCACGTCGAGGTCTCCATATGATGCTCTATGCGTGTGGTTTTCTGTCTGTGACGCAGACTCTCACTAATTAATTACGGTACATGAGGGGTTGCGGTAAGGCTGGGTCTTTCTTTTCGACTCGTTAGTCATGTTCTCCTACTGAAATATAATATCTGATAGCTTTGTGAGCGCACCTTACCTCTTTTCCGGTTGTTTTAAGGTTGCTTTTTCAACACACCCCTGCCCTGTCGTCTATTCTATAATTTATACCAAAAATATCAAAATTCTTTTTTAATTGTTATTGGGGTGTCGGGTGTATGATTCTTTATGATAAGGGTAAAAAAAAAAACGGTTTATAAAAAAGTCAAAATCAAAATATGAATTAAAAATACATATATATAGTATCCTATCTAAAAAAATTTTAATTAATTTTTAATATGTTTATTATACTAACTTTGTTCTATCAGATATATATGATATTTACTATATAATATATATATTATAATTATATATATTATTATAATATTATATATAATATTAATGCTAATTTCAGAGTATTAATAATATCTGATTAGGTTTATACATTCATATTATATATTTAAGGTGACTGGGCTCCGGTTATAGTGATAGATTATATAAGTCGGATTATGCCGGATATCCGATAAACTGGAATTAAACGGATAATCAAATGATATACCGATGTTTCTGAGGATATAATAAAGATCAAATAACTTGTTATATATATAACCTAGGTATATATATATGGTTAAAAAGAGAGGTATTAGTACTACATACTTTTCTGAATAAAATTCTAAGTTCAAATATATACATATCTATCTATTTATGTATATATACTTATTTATTGTATTTATATCTTATCATATTTATAACTTCTCTTTATATATTAATATTAATTATACTACATGTAATGGCTACTCTATTCATATATATATATACCTCTCTAATATTTTTTAATATAATTAATATCATTTAATATCTACCTAATAATATATTATATATATACACGAATATATTAGAGATAATATAAAGAATTTTTATCCATGAAATAATTATGTAGGAGTCCTATGAATGCTATATAATAATATACCTTTACCTCGTATATATATATATATATATATATATATATATAATATATATATATATATATGAATATTCTAATATATATTAATATTTATAATTAATATTATATCTGCATATAACCGTATAAGTATATTAATCTAATTAGATCTATAATATGATCTAATGAGAATTTAATTCTATTATATTTATATATTAATATCGTATATTATATTATCTATCTATATCTTTCTAACATCAATATATATACTCTATACTGGTCTCATATTTCTTGAAGTTATTGTACGCGGTTGGTAATAAATCTATATCCGTACGTCGTGGATGGTTTATTAAAAATGTATGAAAAAATGAGTTAAGATATGTATTGCTTTTGTAATTATAATTCATTAAGGTAGATTGGATATTGTAAAGTAGTGTCTTTAATATCGCAGCACGCAATACGGAACCGCGCGCATCTCATAACTCATGATAGAATAACGAATCTCAGCAATGGGACTGCATTACTATATAATTTGTTGGCTCTCTACATTAGACTATATACCAATTCAAAGTAGCAGACGTAGTATGGCCTATTACTCATAATACATAGAATATATTTTTGATAACGGTTATCTACGTTTCATCGCATGTTTACCCATTAACTAAAAAGAATAATATATACAAAATGTTTTTTATAAAATAAAGATGTGAAAAGGTTGAATAAAACTATGGTATTCAAGACAGCTCATAATAATTCCGATACATGGTATTGTAATAACGTTATTTAAATATTAGTTATCCGCGTCCCTAAAATCCATCAATGAGGGAGTTATGACTCATGGATCATACCTTAGAACATTAGTGTATTTATAAAAATGATAGAATAGACGCCTTCATCCACGCGAAAATACCATATACTCAGTCCCTCTGGCCCACGATATAAATATATAGTATGTCAATTGTAATCCAGTGAACGCTAGGTTGATTCCCTCCTACAATGTGTATGGTTATTCGAATCTGGCGAAGCTCTATCTGGGTCGAGGTTACTGGGTGCATTAAATAACCAGCGTACACTTGTAATTATGTTTTCGAGATACCCCACACTAGAATAAGTAGTCCAGTGTGTGTTAAGTCGGCGGTGAAGTACACGTGCATGGTCCTATCCGGATATACTGCAAGCCTTCCTCTGAGTCCGGGCGTTTGTGGTTCCAGATCTTCCCTGTGATCTCCAATCTTGCACGCGTATGTACAAGGTTCTGTCGAACGTAGTAGATATCGTTCTTCACTATAAGGCACCTTTCGCTAATATTTGCTCTTTGGGCCGTTCATCACTGTTTTATGTATAATATATACCTTCTGTTCCGTTGTGTTCTTTAAGGTAGCATCTGAGATCTGGAGTCAACCCTAATGCCGATTTTTGTTCTCGTTCAGGAAATTCGGAGATAAGGACGGCTGAGTCCCGCTTGTCCATGTCCAATCTGCCCCTTCGTGAAGAACTAAGACCCTGATAACTCCTTAGAGCTTATTCGAGGTCATATCCTTCGATCGTAAACCGCCGTTGTGACTGTAGCTCATGAGACCCTGGTAGAGTCGGCTAGTAGAATGTTCAGCCCCCCTTTGTGGGGCGTGTTCTGCGCATATAGTCTGAACGTTACAACCATGTTACTACTCTCAGTACGCGTATTGGTAAAAGCTGATTGTATATTCATGACGGTCTTCGCATTAATGCAACTGTTTTGGTCCTTCCTAACTATTAAGTTTCCGGTTCATCATATATATATATTGAATACGTATATAGAGCAGCAGGACGATACCAGCCGCCTTTTTTTTGGTCTCGCCCAATAGATTGCATACACCGTCTCATGCTACTATGTCATTCGGGCTCCTATAGGCAGGAAACAACTGTAGGCTCTTGCACAGACTATCTTCGACATTGACCGTGATATCCACGGTTTCTTTTTCGATATCATCCAAGCATACTGTCGTCAAGCCTCTGCAACCGCGCTTCGGTATAACGCATGCGGCCGGGCCATATCCAGATTGTCATGTTTCGGCGGTTGATTGTAAGGCCACCGACGTTTCCTTTCGTATAATGATGATGCAGGGGTTTGATACTTAATTCCGCACCCTTGCTACCTTAGCAACCGTCTTTATTAAACTCTAATGGGATCCATGTCATGTGGCTCGGCGGTCGTCGAATAGTGGATATACGTTGTCTCATATTCTGCAGTCTAACTCTGTTTCGATGCTCATATTCTCTATGTTTTGCGTAATGTAAACCTCCCAACTGTCTCAACGCTTTTCATACTCTGTTGTATTAACTGGTCCCACGTGGCATTGTTCCATAAAATGTATATGCTCTGTAATCTGGACAAACCCGACGGTGCACCGTTGCTTCAAACCGTTTACCATACGTTACACTTTTATACTCTCATAATTTGTAGGTATAATTACATTAAGCCTTCCATATGATCTATGTCTTGTTTAGTTGGTATTGTCTACTCTATAACTATTCACTAGGCCGTTATTTATTAAGCTACATATACATACTCAAAGTAATCTAATCGGGAATCAATGCATAAAGGTGATATTTTAATTTTACATCTCCTTTGTTAGCTATTTATCGATATTTTCTATCAATACTATTGGATTGCCTATCTTTGATATCATTACCAACCTCACTATATTTCATATTGATCTCACGTTTTTGGTCATTCTGTAGGCACGTGATAAGTCTACTGGTATGACTAGTATATAGTTATATATATATAATAGTACATACGAAACGTTTAAACTAATGCGTCGAGAGGAATAAGACGACCTCTCATTAAATAATTTTAGTGCATTTCACGATGACACCATAAACATTAATAGCCATGTATTTCGGACATCTCGCATGTATTGTGCGCCGTGGTTGTGCTATGGCGAGCGGTGGCCAGACCACCACGTAACCTATCCAACGCATACATATAATATATGATATAAAAAAATCGTCGACTTATATTCTTACACATTTCAATACTTAAACATCGTACGGTGATACACCGCTTGTAACATAACATCCACGACATCTTATATATATATATATATATATATATAATATATATATCTATATATATATATATATATATACCTATGATATATATACTTATATATACTATTAGCATACCCTAGTATATCCGCTATATTTATTATTCATACGCCTATATATATAATATACTATATATATCAGAGGGGGCGTTCCGCATTTAAGTCCGCAATTGCGGCTGTAAAATAAAATATATAACGTAATTTCTATTGCGATACTTTGAAAAATGTTGGCTCGGATTGCGTTAGCAGAATGCCTATATAATTCTGCAATTTTATTTCGCAATTAGAGGACTACCCAAAAAAAATTGTGGACTTTCAGTGAATGCCAAATTTGGGTACGTCCACATTTATAGTCCACAAATTTTGGCAATCTTTGTACCCCTGGCAGCAACACCGAAAAATCGGTATTTTGCATTCGGGTATTTTATTTTAAAGTTTTTGTAAATAAGTAAGTAATTAACAAAAACTTAAAGGCTTAGATGCATCGAATAAAAAGTTTGAAATCAACAATTCATATTCTTTTCTTTTTACTAAGCAACTTTTCTTAAGCTTAGTTATAATGAAATATAATTTATCAAAACGTGTCCGCCACCAAATTCCAGATAAAATGTATTGTACAGTAAGCATAAATGATGAAGTAAAATTAATATAAACATTGGTACCAACTCCGAAGTCTATGCAAGGATATATATATTAATAATAATATATATCATACTACCTTTCCCCAGTATTAAGGATTTTTTTCCTGAGCCTATTCTTATAGTGTATTACTATATACCATTAATTATATACATGATGTCGCCTAGGTTTATTATCCTTTATATCACTATTAATTCTAGTTATATAGCTTGGTGAGCTATATATATATATTAGGTATATATTATACTCACTACCTATATTCCGTCCGTCTTATTATCCTTGCACATCATAAATTAATAAATACCTTGCCTACTAGTCTCACGTCATTAGTATATATATAATAATATACAATATAATTATATATTATATGAGCTATTCCATTATTGCCTATTGACCGCTTTTATTTAGACTAGATGTTTATATTAGCCGTTGTACCTGGAGTGGTAGTATTACTTATATATAATGAATATTTACTTTCTACTACCTTATTTTCAGGTTTCTTGTGTTATATTACTTTCCCCCCAATAAATGATAAGAACCTACGAGGGAAGTAATTATCCGGTTAATCCGGCCGATAATCAATGGCATATCCGGTCACTGGATACGATAGTCAAACCCCTCATATGTGGCCGGATTGACGCCGTGCGAGTACCTGCGATAGTTGTCTCCTGTCTGGATATCCTCTCGGCCCCAGTTTTCTCCTATAGTCTTTATATATATTTTTGGCTGTTATATCATTACTGCCTTATGATGACGGTTATCTATTACCATATCTGGCCGGCACTTTACCTTATCTATTCATTTACAGCATATTTACCGTTCTAAGACGGTAAACATTATACAGCGAATATAAGGAGATGATAGTCAAGTTAGTTATAATTTTTCCATATACCATAAGGGCTTAATCTCGAGTCCTTACCTTGAACTACGTTATATTGTACCCGCCAGATACGAGATGTTTAGCAGCATATCTTCGAATAGTGTCAACGTTGAACCATTTGATAGTGCAGTGTACATACATAAATCTCCTAGGCGCACACCAGGTCGGTAAGAGCAAACGCACAATGAATTGGGGATCCATGCATTCAAATGTGTTGGTTACACCTCAACATATAAACTGTCAAATATGATCTTCTATACATGTTGTAGAGTCTCGCTTGTTATCAAGTTATCTTTGTTTTGAGATCATTATTACTATATCGAACTCCTCGCAATTTTCATATGTCTTATCCTAATAAGTCTTTTTTTACTTATTATTTCCACGAGTTCTTTTAACAATAACATTCTTTAATTAGGTTGAAGGTGTCTTTTTACTGTTCAATTTTTGACTCAGCCTACTTCCAGCTCAATTTTTTTTGAGAAGAGCCTTGAAGAAATTAAAGGTAAAAAAAAACCTTGAAAGAAAAAAACCTCAAATGGAAATAATCTGATATTTTTTACACACCTAAGATATGTGTGGAGATTGATTTCTTATATAAACATAGAGACCTATCATTAATTCTGTCGACGATATTAACTTTATGCAGACTGTGAGGACCTTAATGACCCTCTCAATTAATTTTATAAAGTTGATCCTTTATATACTGTTATAGCTATTTAATTTTGCTGTTTCCCAACACATGTTTCTATTTATTCCTAGAAGTGTAGAAGTCCTAAAAAAGAAAAAAGGTGAAAAAAACGCATATACCCTCTACCGGATCGAGTGAGAAAATATTTTCATACTAAGCAACATAACCCCAAGCAAATACCACATATGCCCAACTCTGTTGATTGCAAGAACAGTTTTGCTGGTGTTCAACGATAGGAAGGAACTGAGAGTGGTCACTGTGATGTTAACGTTCAGTTTTTCCTAAACGGAAGGCTCCAGAGCATTGTCGATTGGTTCAATTCCTCAGGATGCTTTATATTATTTCGCCTTTGAATTTAGGACTTTCGTAATAAGGCAAAAGGAAATGATAAGATTATCTTTCAAAAGGTTACACGAGGGCTAATATATATAAAAGACTATTAATATAGACCTGAGGTCCGAGTTTTCTGACACATAATAGATAGAGATATAATATAAATTTAATTTTCTTTATAAAAAGGTCAGAGGAGTTAGTATTAGGTTTTATAAGAGTTAGAATTTCTCAGTAATCAATGAAACAAGTCAGTAAAAAATTGTCATCTTGTCACGATATATTAAACTTAGTTTGGGTGAAGGACATGGAAATGGGGTTAGTAAGGCAGACATATCTACATAGAATTGTTACAAATCTGAAAATAAGTTAGGTAAATCTATTTCTAGAAAATATAGATTTTGGATTACTTTTCAGGAGTTTGTTTCAGAATAAGGATCTTCCTTGCAAGTATGTGGAATTGACATACGTCAATGAAGGGGTTTGGAGCTCTTAGTGGGCAGTCTTGAAATCTGGATGTTTTTTCAGTCAGTAAACTAGTAAATGGCTAATATTCATTAGTACTTATGCTAGTTTGTGGATATTATGAGAGTGATGGTGGGTTCTTTGAAGTGGGTATAATATTAAAATGTTATAGTCAATTAGTAATGTCTTGGTCTGTGTGGAGGGATACACATCGTTATACCAGCATTGAGGATGGAATGTGGAAGTCTCTAGTGCTTTAATATTAATAATGGAATATTCAATCTGTGTTAATGTCTAACGTTAATAAACTAATCATGATAAACTTCTATTCGAATTCTGTGAGGGATGATATCTTCATTCCATAAAGTCATACACGATTTACTGGGCATTTTATGATCATCTATTCTACTCAGAGTTTCAGAAAATTACATTATAGAATATGGGAATAATAAATTCTGAAGCATGCTCCACAATAAAAGAATAAAAGGCAGTTAATTTCTAATTTGGTGACATTTGAGTGTCGGATTCATTGACTAGTATGGATTATAGTTCTGTATTTATACTATAAGATATACAGCACTTTTGAATATAGTATTAACAAATGATGAGTATAGTGGATGTCAGTCAAGAAGAATTTAGGAGTTAGTAACCGTAATAGATTTAATTTAAATGTGTTATCTGGGTCTGAATTGCAAGTTAATAAGGAAAAGATTGTCGATTTCAAAAGTAGTGATTATAGCAAATTTTGTGTCATGCTTAATATAAGTGACTGGGATAAAGAGTTTAAAGATCAAAATTGTTGTCACATGTGAGCATTTTAAGAAACTTTAGTATGCTTCAAAGATAAACCCTTAAGGAAGGGTGGCAAAAAGAAAATCTAGTTGGTGGAATATAGAGGTCAGTGAAAAGCAAAGCTGCTTTAAAAGGTTTAAACATTAAGGGAAGCAGTAGATAGAGAAATTATAAGGTGGTTAGAGATGAACTTAATCAGTTAATAAGTCAAAAGAGAATGGCAGAAATTAATTTAGTGAGGAATAGTAATAAGAATCTAAAGAATTTTTTTTAGCTTTTATAATTTAATAAATAAGAATAAGACAACTGATATAATTAAAATTTAAGAAAATTTAATAAGCTTAGATAAGGAGTTACTTAATATCTTCAATGTTTACTTTGTTTCAGTGCTTACTAAAGAATGATTGGATAATAATTTAGAGAATAATAGTTCTGATATACATGTAATAAATAGTAGGGATGTACCGATAGTATCGGTAGTATCGGCCATTTTTGATGGTATCGGTATCGGTTAAAATGGCCGATACTTAGCCGATACTTCTTACTTTTTGGGTGAAAAATTATGAGAAACTTTTAGATTCAATAATAAATTTAAGTTACGTGAATAGCTAGTATCAAGTTATGTTTTTTTTTTCCTCGATTTCTTTTAAACTTAGATTTCTTGTAGAGTTTCTCCCAACGGTCTTTAGCACAGCAATTCTACTCTATTTGACAGCCATTATTATAATTTATAAGATTTATCTACTTTTTAGTTGATCAATAGTATTTTTTTTTTACGTTAAATTTCGTGAGAGCGTGTGAGCGCGCGAGTGTTTAAACATAAAAAATATTCAATATTTAGATATTTACTTTAAATAGTTTTATCAAGCTTTTAAAGCGTAGGTTTCACCATTTCCATTTCAGGTCATTTCTTGGTTTTTTGGTCATTTGTTATTCTTTTTATTTTTTATTTTATTTTTATCAAAAGTAAACAGTTTTATTTAGACGGTAATAGGCGTGGCTTTTTATTCTTTACCAACACTACTGTTTAAACTCTAACTCTGCATCCATAGAATACTACCTCTCACCCCAAACCTAATTTTATAATTGATATAATAATCAGATGGCTAAGAATTCATCCTTCAACTCTTTTAATATTTAAGGTCAACTATAAATGTATTTTTATAATTTCCGCTAGCGGGTGAGTATGTGCCTATGTAAATAAACATTCCTATAACACGCCTCGAGAATCTTGAATCTCCCAACTTCGAAGTTCTGTGGCTTTCAAAATCTTTCTTCCTTCTTCTACAATATTCTTATGCTTGCTTCTCTCTCCCTCCTAACAGAACAGATTGCCTTTTTGATTACCTACTACTCATCAGATCGTTATGTCTTCTCAACTCAAAATCACTGATAAACTCTTCTCTATTTAGGGATTTGAATGTAAAGCACAACTAAATTAAGTTGTCTCTCTCGTATTGATTTAAAGGGAGGAAGCCTAATCTGGTCAAATAGTATTCTCAATCAATTGACCAACTGATTAAATAACCTACCAGACACATTCCGGATCGTCCCAACTGACTTTTGAACACATTTGACCTATGTTTCCACCACTTCAGTCTCTCTATAACAATACACTCCATCTTCTCTGTACCTACTGGTAAACTAGAATACAACCTTATATCACCTAATTTTAATACTTTACTTTCTCCAACATCTCCATCCTGCCTTATGACGTTTTTCTGGCACTTTGTTCAGGACGGGCTTTGTGCTACTTCTACGCTAACTATAATTTAAGTGACTGCTTTGATAATAGAGAATTTCATATCTTCTGCCGATAAAGTGGGAACCGTAATCACCGAAGGATGAGCAGGTTCATTCCTTCTTTTTGACTAAACTTTTCTCTCCCTCAAAATCCATGGTTCGATTGTGCTGTTCCTGTCCATTCAGGCTGAGACAATACTGCATCGGGCGTGACTCTCGTTCTCCTCATCACTCTTGCCAATTTTCATTCAGCTAGAAATCAAAGGAAAGTGCGCACGAGCAAACCGGACTTTCATTAAACGAAAATGCGCTGACCTCCTTGGTTCTCCACTGATGTAATCCTCTGGCCTCTTGCTGTAACATCTTAACAATCCTGTAAATCATCCTTTCTCCCTTATTCGGCCTGATGATTCTGCAGTGAACTCATAGTGCGGTTTAAAATAGCCTTATTATTATTATTGTTTTGGTTATTATTATTATTATTATTATTATTATTATTATTATTACGATTGAAGGGCACGAAAACGAAACGTTTCAAGACATAAATGTTCTGCTAAACACCAATTGAAAAAAACTGAACGAAAGTACACG
>JABUQX010132300.1:0-66382 GCA_015478945.1 Trachelipus rathkii
TATATAGTGTATATTATATATATATTTAATTAGTTATCTTAGTATATATATATATATCATAATAGTATAGTATGTTGTGTACTTATATATATATTTATATGATAGTATATATATATATATTGAAGTATATATATAGTTAATATTATACGGTATATATTATAATATAGTATATTATTAATTAGTATTATTATAAAATATATATATTAACTATATATTAATATATATATATATAATATATATTAACTATATATATACTAATATATATGATATATTAATATATATATATTAATATATATATTAGTATCTTATTATATATATATATTTATAATATATATATATTATTTATATATATATATATATATATCATATATATATATTTAATATATATATATATTATTATATATATATATTATATATCAGGAATATATTATTATAATATTATATTATTAATACTTATTATTATGTATATATAATTAATATATATTATTATATAATTATTACTACGTATATATTATATATTAATATATATAGTTATATATATTGTATATATAACTATAATATATATAGTATATTATATATATATATAGTATATAAATATATATAGTATTTATAATATATATATATAATATATATATATATATTTATAGTTATATGATCTTACCAATTTAAGATTTCAATAATATAATGCCGAGACATAGATTTTTTGAAAAAGAATTTAAAATGCTTCTTACAAAACTTCATATAGAGACCCTACTTTAATTCTGCAATTATTTTTTTTTTTATTATTATTGAATAATAATTAGAATTTTATTCAAAAAAAAGTAAATAATTAATATTTTACTCGCTTTTGTTATTCGAGATGTTCCCTAAACTATTTACCCTAAGTTTTCAAATTTTCCCCTAAATAACAGGGGTAATTTAACCGGAAACTCTAAATTACGATTCTGCAACTTAATTCATAAATCGTGATTGTTTTCTTCGTGAAAAAAGAAAAGTGTTTTTTTTTCCATTTGCCTTTAACTTATTCCCTCTAAGCTACTTATATTAAACCTAACAGAAATTAGCCAAACTTAGCCAAAAAAATGAGTGGCTAAATTTTTTTTCCTTTTAGCAAGCATCATATGAAATTAGCCACAATGGCTAATAGCCACTCTGTAGACCGCTGGCATATGCATCGTTTCCGAGCCCGTTTTGCGCCTTCTAACTTTCGCGTAAACGGTCATAGTCGGCGCCGTTGTGTAAATCCTCTATACAGTTGATTAGTCATATCTGATTTGGGAATGACGATTCACCTTGCAGCAGCTAACTTTACATAACAAAGTTTCTCTGATATAGGTGTCAGGCACTAAGGCTTGTCTTGCTAAGAAAGGAGATGAGACAACTTCCAATATCAAGGATTCTAGAACTACTCCGAATCATTTCTAAAATAGATAAATATAAATGAAGGAGTATTGTTTACAATTGTCTACTGATCCGAACGGGCGCGCTCGCGCCGTTGGAGGAAACTGGAAATTTTAGGTCTTTGGGGATGATTTTATTAATGTAATTTTAATGCCATACTAAACGTTCCCCGAAGTCGATTTTTGCACACCGGGCTTGCACTCGGGCTTTTGCGGGAAACCAGATAATAGCTGCCGCTTTCAGAAGCGCGACTGCAAGCCCTAGGACGGGTAACACTGGGGGCCATGCATCGTTCCCCGAGCCCGTTTTGGGTGCACACTTCTGCTCACGTAAACGTCACAGTCCCAGCGCGCCCGTTGTTTAAATCCTCGAATTCGGAAATTAGTAAACGGCGGGCTCGCAGATGAATATTTGGTTTACAAACAAACAAATTCTTTTTACAAAACATGTGTCGGAACATGTCTTGTCCACCAACATTATTTTAATATTTATAGTCTCAACCTAATTATGCTTTGATTTCATGTGATCATTTCATAAATAATAGATACATAATAAGTACAGTAGAGATATATATATATATATATATATTTTTAATTTAGCTAGTGAGATTTTAATAGCAGATTTCAGTAAGTAATATTATTAGGTATACCTACACCTATCTACAGCCGTATCATTTTGTACTAGTGAGTATGGCCGAGTATCTATATATTATATATATGTTATAGGCAATAATATAAATTTTAAAAGATAAGCTTTCCGTTTTAATTTTTTAATTATGCTATTTCATTAAATATTATATAATAATATACTATTATTAATATATATCTTAATAATATATATATTATTATTATATTATATATTATATATATACTATAATATATATATATATATAAAATATATTAATATATATATCATTAAATATATTTAATATATATTATATTATATTATATTAATATATATATATATAATATATAATATTAATATATATCTATTATCTTTCTTTACTTTCTTTATCCACCCTTCCTCTTTGCCCCAAGAATTGGGGGTAAGGTGCTGTTACAGTCATCGGAATAAGAATTAAAGTCAGTAGGATAGAACATGACAATAACAGTCGAAAAGAAGCCCAGCTTACTCTATATACGCGCTACCCTCTGTATAACGCATAATTCTAATTAGTGATAGAGCTGCGTCAAGGACAATGAAAAATTCCATACACCTACGTGAATCATGAGTGTAACAGTATATATATATAAGCGGACAGACCCTTACAACTATAAATGGTAAAATATGTTATACAATGTAGTATATTAGGATATCATCCCTAGCGTATATAATAGGTTGCCTTGTCCGAATTCTTTTCATCTGCAATTTTAATTTTGTTTGCACATGACTACTTTTCTTATGATACATTACGTTCACCTGATATTAAATCTAACCTTATTTTATTTGGTCTCAATATCGGTTAAGTGTTCCCATATACTGGTCAAGCAGTTTCATTAGTATAAACATCTATTCATTAATCGTACCTTTAAACTATTAGACTTAGACTCACAAGTAACAGAAGAGCATACTACACATATTGTCGAGTAATGCTGGTCCAATTTTTCTACGTCGCGCGAAAACTGTAAACAATAACAAACAAAATACAATATCCTTTTTATACAATATAACATAATACAAAAACTATATATTACAATAACTTAATATATATTATATATATATATATATATATATATCTCACCTGAGAGCCCTTTGTTACCTTAGTATATATTCATATTTTTTTACAACGTTATTCTACTCATACTAGTACTAGCAACTCACAAGATATTGTTCTCAAACTATTTGAGTACACCCAATATTGCAATTTAAAGATTAAATATCTTTATTATCCTCGAGTACTAATGTATAACCCTAAAATCTCACTAATCAATAGATACGCCAGCGAATAAAGAAATACATTATTTTCGGAATATCTGGTGAGTAAACGCCTAATGTTCAACAGCTCAAGATTACTCCTTTTGATTCAACCCGGATTTCATTGCCCACAATTCTGCAAATTCACGCTTTCCTCATCATTGGGAACATGGTCCGTATGTAAAATTACAATATAATAATAAAAAATTAATATTGTTAATGAATTATAGTAATCATGATTAAAAGGCTATTCTAAGAGCGCTTTTATTGGTTGTCGTCGTTAAAATATTAATAGACTCTCTAATTAAATTTTGCCTTTTTTTCCTTTTTCAACTACTCAAGTTTGAATAAACTCCGCCTTTGTATTAAGGTGATCTAGCTCACCCAGTCCTCACGATGAGCGGTGAAAGCTCGCGGTCGGTGGGCTTGGGAGTGTCTCATTTCTTCTCCCGTTACGGTTGCAGGGCGCGCGAAATAAATTCTCTTTAAAAACCCGGGGCGTGGGAGAGTTGTGGTGGCTATACAATCAATATAACTCATTATTTTCCTTCCAGCTTTCGGGGAGGGTCTGGAAAACTCACTAACGCTCTCGTATTGTGAATATAGTTTGGTGATGTGCGCCGGGGGTTCTTCCGCACTCTACTCCTTACTGGGTTATCTAGTGAAAAACATCCTCTTATCGTTTGGCGTCTGGCTCGAGCCCATAGTGTGCGTATAAAAGCATTTTCTCTCATATTGTGTATATTTATTTACCTAGGCATATTAACAAATATATGTAATACGGCTTATCGCTTAAAGTCTATTAGTAGTTTTTGAAAAGTTTTTACTATATCGTATTATATTTTATAATCTACTATATTATCATTAACTTGACATATTTTTTCTTAATACATACACGTCCATTCAATACTTTAATCTATACTCATATATATATTGGATTCATTCAGATAGACGTATATACCTCAACACATATATTATTATAAACATGCCATAAGTACGCTTTACTCTATTTAACTATCTTATTTTTATAAGCACTTCTTGTTCTGCGAATGCATACTAACATATTGATGAATCTCTCGAGGCTCACTGTTCTCATCTATTCATATTCGTAGTTATCCTCACTCTGTTATGCTTATTTTTAAATAGTATAAAGGATTTTTGTGTATTCTAAACAATCCATCTTAATGTAAAGCGATATAACTCTAATCGCTGCTCCAATAAAGCAATTGGTTTGGTTCTATTAAAACACAATCAGTATATTCCAGTCGTATTTATCACGACCTGCAACTCTTTCGTAGACTCTAAAATTGAATATCTAAGAGAAAATTCCTCTTAGGATAAATTAATAAACTTTATTCCTATATACTAAAAATAAGATATGTAAAAAATGAAGTCAATAGCTTTTTACTCCCTTTATCATACTTATTATCAAAGGGTTAATATTACTAGATCTCTAGTATACTTCTAAATCCTATGGGAATAATATATATATATATACTATCTACTATAATATTAAATATTTAAAGATATATTATAATACAAACTTCTATTATCACCAGTTAATTACTCACATTCATTCGTACTATTCTCGATCTTGACTTTATCATAACTATTTAATTTATTAATTACTATTTAGCAGATTTTAATCAATTCTTTACAAATCTTTATATCTATTCTATCATCTTATATACCATTACTATTCTTATAGTAATAGATACTCATCCCCAATATCAATATATTTCTATTTTTAGCTAAACTCTCTAAAATATTGCAACACTTCATAACGCTACTTTATCTACTTTACTTAGTTAATTAATTTATAGTGTCAGATTATTGAGAGTGTTCTTTCCACATACTCCCCTTAACAATTGTATCACCAGTTATATATATAAATCTTAAATATATTTCTTTGTAAATATATAATATATATATATATATATATATATATATAATATATATATATATATATATCTATATAGACAAAGACCATATCCTATTACAATATTAAAGTCATAACCCGCAAAATTATTTCATAAAGGAAAACTAAATACTTTCGCTGCTTCCACTATTACCAAGAAGTAGCTTATTCGTAATTTCATTGTGAATGTCCTACGCAGTAAATTCTCGTCAGTTTTCAAAAAGCTGTTGATCGATACCACTTTTAATATAACGTCCTTTGAGATGTTTTACTCAGCTAGTGATATTACCCCTTTGTGAGTATTTCATATGTATTGCTGCATCACCTATACTTTGTCAGCGATGAATTGGCGTTTTCGTCATCAGGGGGCGCTTTTGTGATTCTCTCTGAAGAATGGTGGTTCGAATCTATTGGTCCTCTTAGTCATTCAAATCTCAACACCAGAAGACCTACATAGAACTCCCCTCCAGTGCAACCTATATGTACCGTTACTGAGCTACTAACCTCATACTCTCAGCTCTGTACTATACGCTAACCTAGAAGGTACCGTTGGTTACAGCTGTCAGATGAGCTATAAAAAGTACCAGGTGTTAAGCACTACATTTAAAAGCCATAGCCCTATAAGTAAGAGTGCTTCGACACTCTAGTTACTCTTACGTTCAAGTTTGGTTACTGCACCTGCAGTGAGTAAAGTACAAATAGTACAGGTAGTTACTGGAATTGATCTAGAACTCAAGGTCAGTACGTCAACTCCAGCTAGAAGAAAACTCTGATAATTGAAAATATGTAATGCCCTGCGTTGCAACAAATTGTGGTTAAATCAATACTTAACTATACATAATCGAATCACTGTAATTATACCTAACGTAGCGAGACTAAACTTTGATGAAGAAGTAATGGTGTAATTATGCTGGGGCTGGCTGCGATGACCGCCAAAACGTGCTGGATTTAAAGCATACTCTCTGTATGTTGGTCACTCCAGTCAACAATTAATTCTCTCGGTGTACAACTCGTTAAAACCAAATGGAGAGATAGGTTATTAATTGATGGTAAATTGATAAAGCTTAGGTAAAATCTTGTAGAATCTAAATGCCTTACGCATAATGAGCTCTTTCGCATAAGTTATATCAGTGAATTTGCAAATGTTTCTGTAATCAGAAGAAGAGTGAGCATTTGTTCCGTCAGAATATGATAGTGTATATAGGCCGACCGTTTCTACAGTCACCACGGGAGAACCTGCCTTCTTTGTTGATCCTTCAGTGGTGAGTAAATCTCGTCAACACTCACTTCTCATCATATAAAGACGCCATATTAAAATATATATTTATATATATATAATATATTTAATATATATTAATATAATATATATATATATATATAATATATATATATATTTAAATATATATATATAATATTTATATATATTAATATATATATATTAATAATATATATAATATTATTATTATTTAATATATTAATATATATACTATATATAATATAATATATTATATAATATATATATAATATATATTAAATATATATATGTAAATATATTATAATACTATATATATATATATATATTATTATATATATATATATATAATAATTATATATTATATATATATATATATATATATTATTATTATTAATATATATATATTATATATATTATATATTATACTATATATATAATATATATAATTAATATATATAATATATATTATAATATATATATTATATATATATTACTATTAATTATATACTATAATATAATATATATATCTAATTATTAATATATATTAATATACTAATAATATTTATATATTAAATTATGGTATAAAAGTCGAGAGAGAGAGAGAGAGAGAAGATAGTGAGAAAGAGAGAAGATGAAGTATAATAAGAGAGAGATGAGTAAGTAAGAGAGATAGATGAGAGAGATATAGAGAATAGATAGAGAGATAGTAAGAGTGTTATAGAGTAAGTATAAGTAGTAGTATAGTGATAGATGATATAGTAAGATAGAAGAGAAGTAAGTAGAGAGAGTAGATAGCGAGAGAGAGAACTGTAATTTTATTTCTAAAATGAATAGTAGATAATTATATTAAAGATTCAAAAGTCCCAAGTATTTAATCTTTTATAAATTTATAACTATAGCCTTCTCTCCTATTCTATAAAAATATATATCCCTGAATAAATTCCAATTTATAATAATTAATATCAATAAGCTTTGTCAAAGTTAAAATTATGAAACAAAAAAAAAGTATCTCTAATGATACGAAAGGTGATGGAACCTCTGCTCTTGTTATTTACATATTATATGTTAGCATGCAGCCGACGGGTCAGTCATTTCAGGTATTCGTTGTCCGGTGAACTCAAATTTTCCTGTATACCTCTTGATATAGTGGTTAATGTAATTTTTTTTCAATTTGAAGCGCTTCTCGCTGATACCATAGAAGGACCGATAAGAAATATCTCGAAATTGCTATTTATTACTGCTGTGCTCATTGTGTAAAAAATAATATTTCTTCTTAAAGCTCAACTTAAGATTTATTCTATAATCGATATTTATTTTCTCTACTATATCATAGTACGAATAAATATCGATATTTTATATTTTTTTACTTATCTAGAAATTTTATTGAAGAGTACTCAAGTTTTCTTTTTTCTATAAATAAACATTTACATGAACGTTTATACACATATGTGTATTTTTAGGCTCTTTGGATGATGGGGACATTTCGTCTGACTCAAGGAGGGGAGGAGGGAAGGAGGTATAATATTACTCAGATTGATCATATATCTCAAGAGTCAAGATAAGTTAGGCCTATATAGGGAAAGAACAATTTTTCATGATAAATATACGTTGATGTATTATATTTTACTTTTCAAATTATATATTTATATAAAAAAGTCAATGTGAAGACTTATTCTTCTATTATAAATACAGAGATAAATACAATTATTTTGATATGTCTAGATATGTTGAACAATCTTTAGATTGTGCAATATGTGTTCAAAAATGTTATATCATGAAATTCACATTACTGTTCTATAGTTTAATTATGATAGTGAGGAAGAATTTCTTTCTACGTGTTTATTTCTACTGTAAAGGCCCCTTTATTTCACTCTGTATAATCTATCCAATATTCATTCCACCTAAATCCTGCATAAAATCTATGTCTTAATTATCGGGCCATAAGATTAGTTTATACTGCTTCAACAACAAGTTGATAATAAAACTTAAATTACTAGCAATGTATATTTTATATAATAATAGTCTTGACTAAATATTTGGTGAGTTATAATTTTATATATTATATATATAATAAGATTAAGCTAAATTTTTTCTATTTATTACTCTACTCAGTTATTAGTATTTATATTAATATATCATATATTATAATATATATATATTATATATATTATTTATATATATAATATATATATATATATTATTTATATCTATAATATATAGTAAATAAATATGGATGTACAGTGATGTGCTATGGCTATATTGCTAAACAATTCTATATAATAAATATATATATATATATAATATTATATATATGTAATATTAGGTTAAGAGATAAGTTACTTACGCTATACACCCGAAACGGGAGCTCGGATCAAAAAAGAATATTTTCACAATCGTTCAAGACTAAATAACATTAAAATTGATTTTATTTTATATAATGTCTAATGAAATGTAAATATTTTGTTTTTCTGACTTAATCTCTATAAGTCATATAACTATAATCCTAACCTAACCTATAATTATACTACTTAACTACTAACTCAGCTAATTTATCGCTACCCTAGAACTTGAGTAAGATAAAAATAAAAAAATAATGAAAATAAATATTCAAATATACGATCACGCATAGAATAATTCTATTTTATGTTATTACTATATAGATGCTATCACTGTAAAATTTTATTTATGATCTAGATAGCTCCGTTCCGTGTGGAGTTTAAGTAACTTTTATATCCATATTAAAATATATATTATAATATAATATATCATATAATTTATATATATTAATAATATATATATATATTTATATTCCTCTCATATATATAATATATTATATATATATATATAATATATATACAATTTTGTGGAATACATTCTAATAAAGATAGCAAATCTTTCTTTTCCTCTCTTTTGATTAGTTTATATATATATATATATATATATATATATTATATATATATATATAATATAATATATTATATAATATATATATATATATTATATATATTATTATATAATATATTATAATTATATTAATATATAATAGTATATATCATATATATATATATATATATATAATATATATATTATATATTATATTGATATTAATATATAATTAATATATAAATAAATTAATAAGAAGAGGAAGAAGATTTGTTATCTTTATTAGAATGTATTTCACACAAACACTTCTATACAGGAGGTTAATCTACAATTCCATAAAATCTAAATCTTCAAGAAATAAGCGTTTATTAAGCGAGAGATGGCGTGTAAATATCATTTGTGCGTGGATAGTATATAGAGTAACAAGATTCATTTTACATGAGTGTTGAGTGGAAAATGTTATAAACAATTAAAATATATATTAATAAATAAATATAAAAAAAAAGATACCATAACAAAAAAAAAATCATATCTGTGTAGTTTAAACTACATATTGCTACTCTAAGAGGATATAAATTGAGATATATTTCACGTAATAATATTGATATATAGTCACTTTGTAACGATATTTGAGTTAGTAAAGGTAAAAATATAAAAAATAGAAAATTATATAAATATAATAAAATGAATGTGACTCTTATTTTATTCTTGGAGGGGTTTAGAACTTGAAGTACATCTCAGAATAAAGATTAAAGAGTATATGCTCTAAATTTATTTAAAAATAACTAACTGACCTTTTTATGCGAACGTATTTTTCATGCAATGAAACAGAAATGACAACAAAGAAATGATACAACCTAGAATACTCAGGCCACCTAATACGTTATATGGGAGGATTTGTGAGTGTGCTCGAAAACAGACAGGGGATGATATCATCAGAGTAGGTGTTAACCTATTTTTCTTCTCTATATACCGGCACGCGCGTGAAGGGTGACGCAGGGGCGGCAGGAAGGATGCCTTAGCACTTGCCTTGACAACCACCATATTCCGATCGAAGTTCGGGGGTTCCGCGTGAGCAATCCTAATCTCTCGTCATCGGAGGGGGGGAATTTAGTCCTACCCGGTAGTTCGGCCCGGAACGGCCGAGGGACCCCGCACTCCTCGTGCTATATCTGGGGTGCGTTTTATATACCTTTTTTCGCCTGGGTGGTGTTATTTTCTCCTCTTCACGCATGTTAAACCCCCATAGAAAAATAAATGAATAATTTTTCATATAGATCATTAGTTTAATTTTAATAACTGAGTAAATAACAATAAACAGTGATCTCTATCTACTATACTATAAACCTATATGGAAACTCTTCTAAATCATATTATATTAATATATATATTAATTTAAACAATTAATTTTTTTTTATTTTTTTATTATTATCTTATCATTTTACCTATCTTAAAATTTTACCAGAGATTATCTCAAAATGTTTTACCTCATTATTCCGCTGTATATATATTGTACGTTTTGATAGATAATTTATTTTTATTTATTTTTTTTTTTTTTTTTTTTTTTTTCTATTCTTTATAAAGTGATTCTTTTTATTTAATAAACTTCATAAATTTTCTAACTTCAAAATGTATTTATTATATACCTTTTTCATACCTGTAGCTTATTTATAGATTAGTTTTTGAGATATAGAGTATTGTGGTTTAAAACCATAATAATTTCTAACCTAAATTATGCTTTACATAACTATAGTATTATCATTAAGTATCATATAATATTATATAAGGGATTATAATTGCCATATGCCTATTTTGGTTCGCGTTAGTGAATGTGAAGTGAAAAAAATATTATATTAATTCTATATATATATATCTAAATTTCTTTTACACTTTTTTCATTATCTTTAATTTTTTTTTTCTCACTAGCTCTAAAAAAGATGGAAATTTCTTTAATATAATTTCCAATAAATTATCCAAGTATCGAAGTAGGATTTGGCTTTAAAACCGTTTCTAATGACATTTATCCATATGTATATATTAATTATATTAATAGTATATATATATATAAATATTAATATAATATTAATATATATATTATATATTAATTATATTTTATATTAAAATTATATTATATATATCTATAATATATAATATATTAAATATATAATTAATATAATATTAATATATATATATAATATATATAATATATATATATATTAATATATTTATATATAATATCTATTTATATTTATATTATAATATTAATTAAATATAATATATATTTATATATATATTATATATATAACTATATATTATATATTATTATATATATATTATTATTATTATTATTAAGTATTATATTAATAATTAGTATATATATATATTATATAATATATTATATATATATATATATATTTATATTATATATATATATATATATATATAATATATATATAAATATACGATTATTTTATTTATAATCCGTGATATATATCGTGAATATTTTTTTACCAT
Organism: Trachelipus rathkii; assembly: GCA_015478945.1. Taxonomy (NCBI): domain Eukaryota; kingdom Metazoa; phylum Arthropoda; class Malacostraca; order Isopoda; family Trachelipodidae; genus Trachelipus; species Trachelipus rathkii. Next base: position 11,886 of record JABUQX010132300.1, read on the forward strand.
GTATATGATTATTATATCAGAGAGCAATTTGATATCTTATTTTTAAATATCGATTATCGATATATAAAATACGAATATATTTTTTTTATATATCGGTCAAAAGCGTTTTTGAGTCGATTTTGCAAACGTGCTTGGCCAGAAGGATAGCTTACTGAGGGTAACGTGACTCAAGCTTATTATAGATTATGCTGGAGGTGTAGCTAGAACCGTTATAAAGCAAATAGGAGGTATAGATTATTATGGCTTGATGAGATAAGAATCATAATGGCGTCGAATTATCCGTCAGGCTAATGGACTAACTGTGTTGGTGCACCTCCATTTTTTTTGTTTAAAACATCATTACTAAAAGTATATATCTTATCTATTTATTTATCGATGAGTGGTTTGATCTATAGTGAGATTATCTTTTCTTATATTTGTGACCGGTGTGTGTTTATATGCCGTGCTATTCGGTTTAATATGATGTAAATTATTTTATCATGGTGAGTTATATGCACTAGGGACTATTTCTATTTAAAGGCCGTGATCGTTAAGAATCAGACAGGTGATAAATACTATAATAGTAAAATTAATTCTTCATATAACTTAGACTAATGTGACTAGGAGAGATAATCTCTGATTTGTATTTAGAAGAGAATAATATAAGCGCTTCATTAATATAATTATTATTATTGTTATAAATTATATTTAGTCTCGAGATATGTACTCAGTGGACGGTCTAGATAGGCCCAGTGCGGTTTCTTCAAGTATTATTTTATTTATATTTGATATTTATAGGGCCAATGCGGCTTTCTTAATTATTAATTTTTATTTGTATTGACTGGGACAGTCTATAAGGATGAGGATCTCCGGAATTTAATTGATTTGCGCTAATCTCTTATAAGTATAATTGATCTTTATTTATATATAATCAGTTGAGACTTTGGTGACAATATTATCTATTGTAACCATTCATAGTACTTCGCGGAAACTCTGTAGTTATTATTTTTATTTTTTAATTGGTTGAATTAATTATATACATATAAAACTTAAAAACAATGAGAAAATCATAGAAACAAAATAGAAGTGCAACTTTGTGTCTATTTTTTACGATTCTTTTAATCATACAATCTTATATGCTATATATATATGTATTTTATAAATTTATTAATATATATGTTAGTATATATTTTTTATTATGTTATATATATATACGATAATGTTTTATATATAAAGGGTTTGAGGGATATTTTTCTTATTAATATTTAATATTTTAGTAATAATATAATAATTCTAAAATTTTTTTAATATTAATTATTTTATTATTTTTTATTAATTTATTTTATTATATTTTTTTTAATAATTTTTTTTTTTTATTATTTCATATAGACTTCGTTAGAACGTCACGTTAGTAAAATATTATATTAATATATTAATATATATAATAAGAATCTATATAATTAATATATATATATATATATTTATTAATATTAATATATATATTATATATATTTCATATTAATATTATATTTATATATTATATATACTATATATATATAATTATATATATATATATATTATATATACTAATTATTAATATATATATAATTAAATTAATATATTTTATTCATATATATATTTATGATCTTAATATATATATTATTTATATTTATATATATATATATATATATATTATATATATATATTACTATATAACTATATATTATATATATATAATATATTAAATATATATATACCGGTATATATTATATATATATATATATATATAATACTATATTAATATATATATATATATTATAATATTATATAATATATATTTATAATATTAATATATATATATAATATAATTATTAATATATATATAATATTACTAATATATATTTAAAATATTATAATATATTATTATATATATATTATATATATATTAATATATTATATATATATTAATATATTTATCTGTTGAACTGGTGCAGTCTAGATAGGTCTAATGCGGAGCCTTGTGAAAGAGACTACTATGATTACCTTCAATAGTATGTATGGGCCATTTTCACCTCGGACATTCTAGATGTGGCCAATGTGGCTTCTTAATTTCATTAAATATTTATTTGGACGTGATCCATAAGAGATGATCTATTCTAAAATAAGTCAACACCTTATGCGTCTTCCTTAATGTATAATAGTACTTATATTTAGTCTTTAGGTATGAATCTATTTATAATTAAAGAAAGCTGCGCATGGAAGCTCACCTACTAACACGAAGTCAGTATGTTTCCAATTGACTCATATTGTACCTCATATAAAGGTAGATATTTATATTATACATTTGCTATATGTCTCTTAGGTATATCTAGATGTAAGTCAAATCCATTATATCGAGTGTAGCTGAAATTTTCAGAAAGTACATTTAATTGCTAGTTATAGCCAAAGGATTGGCTCTAGTTCTTGAGATACAGGGTGTTCCAGATAAATCTTATACAAATATCATTTTTAATGCACATTTTACAGTTATCGTTTTTTATTTCTTTTTAAGGGCTTACCTTTATATATAGCCTACTTTATTATACTTTTCTTGCTATCCTATCAGCAAGTATCATTTATAGATATGTACTTCACGGTAAAGATAGCCATGTATTACTGGATCATCAAGTCTCCAATGTACTCTTCTAGAAGTCTATACAATATGTGGTAAGAATAACTATGAGAACCCAGGAAGTGAGTACCTTAATAGAGCTGAGTTCACATATGTATTATAGTGAAGCATAAATAGACATAAATTCTTGGTGCATAGACTTTGGAAAGTGACAACCTTTGGCCGGAGATCCTCTACAATGTCAAGTAACGTATTGGGCTCCCCACTAACATTAATTGGTATTCGTAAGAATGATATTCTGTTCAGAGAGATCGTATGTCGTGTCGGCAGATGATACATAAATGGCATGCGATGCAACCAGGGTCATTAAACACTAATTGATGTAGTCTATTATGTTTAACAATATGATCGTCTGAGAGAAAGAGCCAAGAATCACCACCAGTGAAAATCTGCTTATCTCCTCTATAGTATGTATTTGTGTCTTATAGGTGACAAACTAGCGATATCATAAATTCGTTATCAACGAATAATCCTTAAAGAACACGGGTAAACTATGCTTGAGGTTCATTTTCTTTAGTATTTGGAATAAGCCTCGTAAGCCAGTCGACTCCAATGTAACCACACTCTTCAACTAGACGTTATGGTCCGCATTGCGCCTCTGAATGTCCCAGTGTCGTCACACCGCAGTACTCATACTTAATCGTAACCAAATAAATAGTATCACACCTAGAGGAGACACTTGTACTGATGGCTAAATTAGAACGTAGTATCCCCCAAGTGCAAGCTTTGGTGTTGTCAATAAAATACTCAACACGAATACTAAAGAATTTAAGAGGTAGTGACACTATGACATATGAAATAGTACTTCTACGTAAATGTCCACGGCTAACGAGTTCCTCACCATGGAAGAAATATAATGCAATGTGAATTTTACAGTACGCTATAGATTGAAGGTCTCTCAGGCAATAGGGTTCCTGATCTTTTAGTCTAGATTTACGCACTCAAGATCTGAAACAGCCAAGTCTCATATAAGGTCCGTGACAGTAAGAAATAAATTTTTTGGCATGTGTAGGGTCACGCCTACTCGGTTCTTTCACGAATAACTTGTTCCACTATTGCAAGAACGCAGCACCTTAAGTAAAATTATGAATTAGAAAAATAATTTTTTAAAAAATAGTTTTATGTACTGATTTAAGGAACAGTAACCACTGGATCTTCCTATTATCTCTAAAAATGGGTTACAGTAAATAACAACCCCTGGGCTACTAGACTGGGATCCCAGATACGCAATTGGCAGATTAGTTTCATAGTAGATAATAGTTCAAAGAAACAATAAATCTCGCGAGGACAGCCGTGAAGTGTGGTTGGCTCTGAACCCATGCCCGCAATCATTTTATTAGCTCATCTGCCATTCTACGCATAGATGCTACCAGTCACAAACAAAATAACTTATGAAAAAGGAAAATTATAAAAATAAATAATATAATTGCTTATTATTAATAGTATTTATGGATCGTTACGGAACACGCGTACTGAGGACTTAGAGCATATGACGGACTCTGTGATAGCACAATATAGTTGTGTCTATTATTTGTCTGGTTGATTTCTTGAAAAGTATGAGTGTCAACATCTTAGATCTGGTCAAGGGCTTATCACGGACAAAGCGGAGGTACTCAATCTATAAGTGACCGAACTCTTTGTTTATATTAGTCTCTTGTGTTATGGATATAAGGGTTAGTGTGGTTGGTTGTACTGGGGAAAGAGAGCTCGTATGGGGTAAAGGAAGTTGTATGCGCCGCACGTTGCTGTGGCGAATCATTTAGTATATACATAAAGTGTATTGGTGAATTAATTCTAATAATTATATATCACACATATTATTTCAAGTTATTATCTTAGTGGTAATAAATAATATTATTTATTCATTATATCTGACTGGGAATTCTAGAGGGGCCAATGAGGCTTTCAATTATTAATTTTTTATCTGGCGACTGGAACAGTCTAAACAGAGCCAATCGAGAGACTCTCTATAAGTAATCTTGATTGTACAGTCATTTTGTTTATAAGGAGCACTAGACATAAAGAGTAGGTGTGGATACTTCTGGATTTCAAAGATAGTGATGTATTCAGAATATTTTTATCCGAGGGGGTTAATTTGAAGTTTAGTGGAGTTTATATCATACAGTATTCATAGGATTTATTACTTTGTAGTACACTTAAACACATATTTTACGGCATATATGACGCTAATTCAAAGCAATTATTTCTATTAGATAATTTTCCATTTGACTGTCTATTTATTAATTATGGGTGAATTCGTACTGCGGTAGCGCAAAGTTCTGAGAGTTGTCGCGGTGTATCCAGGTTATCACAGATCTATGGGGGCCAATCGCTAACTTTTTGGGCTCTTTAATTATTAATTTTTCTTTAGGTATGACTGGGACCACTATGGTCATAGAACTAAGTAAGAGGAAACAATTGCTTGCCAGGCATTCTCTTCTAAGAAATTTTGTGGAATTCACTGACTTATTATATATGATGCATGGATATGTGTGCACTTGTGTGTGCTAATTCACATAGTCACTTCTTAGAGTACGGGTGTTCAATCGCAGGTGATCTTCATATGTTGTTTATTTACTGAAATAGATGTGGATAAAGCAAGCGCGGTAGAGGTTTCCAGCTCTATAAGATTACTCAATGGGTGAAGTGAGAATGTCCAGAAAGGTACAATAAATAAGGAGAAATAATTCGGAGGATTATAAACAACATCATTGATGCGTCAGGACATAAGTTAGTATAATGGGCAGTGCATTCATACGTGATTTTGTCAGCCCACCAGTCTCAATCAATATAGACTACACTCAGAAGACATCATCATAAGTATCATATAAGCTCGATTTTTGTATATAAAAATTAGACAATAATAATATGTGATATAATTAAGAAATCAATTGTACTGATTGACGCGTGTAAGATTAGGATGTTTCGACGTACTTAGCAATTTTATGAACTATACTCATTAACCTAATCATATGATAATATAATATATCTCTTTTAAGTGTTTTCTTCTGCTTGAATTGGTTCTTTTTTTTTTTGATTTTGTGTTTGTTTTACACCCCATACCAATAAACAATATATAATTTAGGTGATATAATTATCCGCATTGCTATATTGTAAGATATTTGGTTGTGATCACCCTATAATAGCTGTATCATATTCATAATCATAAAAATACTAGAGATGCCAATCTGGGAATAATATATGGATGAAAGACATACGATCGGCTAATATATGCAGCGTGGTTCCCAATACAAGTTCCAAATATATTATAAAATATTAAATGACCATTTAATCTAAGAAAAGATCGCGTGTTTGGGTAAAGAATTTCGTTTCCCTGGTATGGACGCTCATAATACAGAATGAATTATTTAGATAATTAATATCTATTTGAGAAGCAGGGAATTGTTCATGTATGTAAAGTCTTGAATTCAGTCCAAGCATAATTCGCTTACTTTTAAAGTTAGCTATTGCGGAGAACAAGATTGTAAAGGTAGAAAGGAGACTATGGAACTTTATACACCTGCTATGAATGTCCAGAGGAACGCCAAATACATAATATTATATACGTAATGTTAAGGCACACATTTGGTCCTAGATCTTTTATGATTCGGCTGTTCTCCGAACGTCTAATTTCTTTGGGTACATAATGGTAAAGCTATTACTTTATAGATAGCGCATTGGCGCCCTCTTTCCGATAGAAATGTGGCCGCCACGTCACCAGCAAAATAATAAATCAGAGTATGCGTACTGTAAGCCAGAAGCGCGATTGGTCATGGGTGCTAGCGACTCCTCACTAATCTGTCCCAGTTTCAACTTAGGTCAGCTCAATTAATAATTAAAAAATAATCAATAATGCTATAGAGAGATTGGGATCCCTCAGTATTATGTCTCTGAGATGCATCTTGGAGTCCCGTTAATAAGATATATAATACTTAAGCATCGGTTTCTCGGCCTATGGGAGAGGTCATGACTGTCTTTCCAGCGACGCTTGATACCCATAGAGAACTTAAGATACTTAAGATGAGACTTGTTAATATTTATTACTCTTGTACTATTAATAAATACCGTATTTTTAATCGATCTAGTAACAGGGAGGTTTACCGTAAACAGATGTGATTTAGTAGTAATAGTATTAAATCTATTGAAAAGCTCTATCTCCAGGTAATACTGCATAATATTTGTCAGTTTGTAGGTAAAGGTTAAATGAGCTTAACATGAAGGTATGTTAAGTAGTATTATATGAATATATATACTTGTTTGGATTGTCTAAACTTATTTCATCCGCGGTGGCATCTATAGCCTAAAACACATACCATATATATATAATATATTAACTATATATATACTATTCATATATATATTATAACACTCATCTATTAATAACATATACCTATAATAATAATATATATATAATATATATACCCTTAATTTACTTAGACTACCCATTCCCTTATAATTTGACATATTTAATCACTCATAATAAATGGATTACTTCCATATTTACTAAATGTTCTATTTATAACCCTCACGAGAACGAGCTAGACCGAGAGAAAGAGACAGAGTAGAGGGAGGTATGACACAGGAGAGAGAGAGAGTGTGTGTATCGGAGGAGTAGGCCTTCTCTTTACAATACTTCTTATAGAGGCAGAAATCACTCATTATGTATAACGGAAGACTTAAAAAGACAACAACTAAAATAAATATGTTAATTAAGGCAAAAAAATCACAACTTTCTATATTTGGATTTCTATAATAACTAAATAAGAGGAGGCAATAATTATATATTGTAGATCTAATTATAATAATCACATAATAAATTATTAATTTAGTGTAACAAAAAATCAATTATATGGATTATTCCGGTGATGACATAAATATTATTTGGCTTTATAGTAAATTATTATATATTATAGAATCCTAATTAGTAATAATAATGACTCAATTTAATATTTATATTGATTAAGTACGTAATGATCTCCTTGATAGTAAGCACTTATTAGTCACTCTATTGAATTGGTTCATACTATATTTGACTAGAGCAAATACTTAGATTTTTTTTGTGCATATTGTCTTCATTTTTATATTAGATTTGTCAGTTTTCAACCGCTCTTTTATTTCAGAGATGAGATTTACACTGTATAAAGTTGATTAAGTAGCAGCTAAACCGTAAGCGAATATTGGACTGTGGTTTATTTCTTTCTAAGAAAATGGAGAGAGATTAATATATGTAATCTTGTCAGTTTGATGTCATCTAACCTATTCTATTATATATACGATTGTATTTCTTCTATACGTAAATATTTATAAAATTTGTTACTTTAGTCTAGTACGTTGATCTAAGTGTTAGTTGTAATCAAGTACGGAATAGGCTTAACGAAGATTTGTCATAGAGTTCCAGATCTGCTTGAGGTTAGCCATACGAAACAGAATGCTGCAAACTAGCTCGTCAAATGAGTATATTATTGATAGAAGTTAGTAAATCGTGCTACAGTTAGCAGTTGACCTACTTATATATATATATATACTAGTTAGACTGCGTATGGCCTTATTTATTTTACTACGTTTATCTAGCTTTACCTATCCTGGCTCGCACATATAATGCTTTTAGGGTGTTCCCTATAGTAATATAATATTATATACGGTTATGACGGACTTACGTAGATTATTTAGATGATCTCATTATCTATGATGCAACCTTTATTACTTTTGTCATAGTTTGTTACTTTTTCTATCTTATATAAGTAACGCCATCTTTACATTCTTACATAGAGTTACCATTTATGAACTGACCTTAGTGAATATGCCCGTTTGAGTTATAGCGTCCGCAGGTGCGAACCTATATAATAATACTCAGGATATCCGCATCCGCGTGTAGCTCTTTTTATATATATATATTATCAGTGAGATAGTGAAAATTTAGTATAAAATCGAATAATATAACGTTTGCGTGAGAATAGGGATTGGAGTTTTCATTGTTTATGCAGCTCATTACTTGGTACAGTCTCAGAGGCTACTGTGCATCACCAACATAAATGAACTATGGAAAATCAGCAATGTTAACGCTGCAACATTCTCGATATCAGACTTATTATCCTATCTATTCACTATTCCTTATTGAATCATTACTTTTTAAATCACTCTACTTGTAACGCTATATTATATAATATATATATATATTAATTTCAACCATTAAATTAACTAGTTTAAGAAATATAAATAATTAACATGAGAATTACACTGTATTAATAATAGTATATATATGGTATTTACAATAACTTGCAAGGGGTTAGTATGTTTTGTTTTATTGTTATTAATGTTCGTTTTTTACTGGTTATGTATTTATTACTTATAATTGCATTTATATAACTAAATAAATTTAAGTCACTAAAAAAAGAAATGTAGGTTAACAGGAAACAGAAAATAGTTGAAGAGCATCAACTTAAATTTCGATATGAATACTGTAAAAACGCTGCTTTAAGCTTACGCTTACTATATAACTATTTACTTTACTGTGACGAATATAAAAGAGTTGATCGCAAGTCTAGATAAATTACACTTAGGAGGGCTGATCTGGCAGCAGCGCGGACCTCCTATATAGCACCAAAAGGGACTTATAGATTCGTTGCTTTGTTTATGGTTCTCCTCTGTGGCTCCTCATAGGGTGGGCCACAAGTGCTCTATAAAAAACACGATCAATAGCTGTGACTGAGTGAGTATATATTCAATATATACTATGGTCTTGTCTATATAAACCTGGTGTCTATAAAATTGGCATCCGATAAAAGTCGTTAGAGAGTTTTACCTAATGAACAAGTTTGTTTATCCATAGCTGTCTATATAAAGAGAATAAATATAATTCTCTCTCTCAATATTGAGACTACTTTTTGTGTCTTCTCGTGTGTGTGCTTGAAGTTTAGTTAATTATTGTTATATGCTATAGATAACTATATATTTAATTTTTACTATTTTATATTTTAGATTTTTTTTATTTATGTGTATGTGTTTATTATTTTGTTCCCTTCAGTTGCCCTGGTAGACAGCCTCACGACAAATTATTAAAATTCTAGCTCATGTATAGTAAAACTTCATTTTCGTTCGCTTATAGCTGCCTCTCCTAATCGATTGATTACATCTATATATTTTTAAAATATAAATTGGAAATAATAGATTGGTATAATTTTTTTATAAAAAATTTTTATTATATATAGAGATAGGCTGATTATTATATATGTTTTAACATTTTTATATATCATATTTTAAAGTACATTTTAATTATATTAAGAACTATAAATATATTGATAATACATTTACTGTTATATGGCTACATCACATTTATTATTATTATAAAGATTTAGTTATATTAAATAAAATACTTATTATTAAAAAGCATATAATTATAGATCAAATAAAAATACATAATAGACTATACAACAAATTAGAATATAAGGGTTGAACCGGGTAAGACATAGTTTTTATTACACAACTATACTAATTATATATATTTATATAAAAATAAGAATTATGATAATGAATTATTCAATGAATAATATCGAATAGTATTAAATAGTAATTAATTTTAATTATGAACGAACGTTGAGTGTCAACAACTTAAATGCTCATAGACATGAAAGGAAATTATATATATATATATATATATATATATTATATATATATATAATTTACTGTTATATGAGTATAGTTGTAATGTAAATCGAGGCAATGTATTATGGAATATGACAGTATCCTCTCCCACTTTACCTATAGAGTTTTATTTCTAGTTTATATTAGCGGAAACCCCTAATAAACTAAGATACGAGGTTTCATATTTATATAAAAAATCACCATTTAAATTCGCCCCTTTTATTTTTTGATTTTGATAATTACTTTTTATATAATTATATCATAAAGTAGAGGAATCTGTCATTTCAATTTATAGAGAAGTATTTTTAGTATATATTTTATTTTTGCATATACTAAGTGATGGTGTTATGTAGACTTGCTTACAAAAGAGAGACTTAGTCCTTCAAGGGTGCATACTTTTCTCACAATTATTTAATCAATATGATTAGGCGTTTAATACAAGCTTAAAAGGTCTGCACGTAAGATATATAGGCTGATATAATATTATTAACTATATATTACTTATTGACGTATTCTTCCAGGATTAACTGTCCACTATCATTATTATAATGATAGTATTATGGTCATATTTAAGATGTAATAAAAGGCGTAAGTACAGAGGTTAGGTTTATACTATACGTGTCTAAACATTTCTATAAATCAGTCGATGAGGTAGTTACCATTCATATATAATGTAAATATGATTTAACAGACATTATATAGGGATTAAAGAAGGATGGATGGATATTATTCCTATAGACGCGGTGATCTCATATTTAAATTTCATGCATATCTTGGTTTAGCTTCAAGCACAGAATAAAGATATAAAATAATTTATGATATTCCAGCACATAAGCTGATATTAGTTTGTGCAAAAATTCTGAAGAGTATTGATATTAGATTATAGTTACAGTCCAATGTTTCGGGATTTAGAGATAACTCTCTTTGAAATACTTTACTTCGTTTGTCGCATCATATACATAATTTAATCATATAATTAGTTTCGATATTCTTAAAATTCTAAATAATAGAGAGAATAATAACTTATGGTGACTGAGTTAGTAGTGTCACCCGGCAGCAGATATTTGATACATAAAAATATTTTATAGCACATTGTGCATTTCGATGAGCTGATATAGGTCATTACAAATTGCAAATCGTTTCGTACTACGTCAGCTTACAGCTGAACTCATCACTAGTTGTTTGAGAAATTACATCGAGTTCCTTCTGAGAATCACACCTGGAATGCAGTTGGACTAAGCATTATTTTTCCTCATGTTGCGTTATATGGGAAGATGCATACACTTTAGGTAATTCACTTCCAGTCTAGTTCTTAATTAATCATATTTTACCATCTACTAAAATTTATCGTTCTAAGATGGTAGCTGATGTTAATAATTTAATTTCATTGAAAGTCTCAGTCATTGAGCCTAATTTACAATGATCAATATTTGGTTTAAGGGCAATATTACTTCAGGTCTTCAATTCTAGATTCAGCAGCCTCTTTAATTATTTATTCTATGCGCTGGAAATGATACTAATCTTCATTTGAGACCAAGCGTCTCAAACGACGCTGCACTCAGATATACCTGTGATTTTGTTCACAGTAATTAACAAAAAAACTTTTCGGTAATATTATTACGCTATGTTGTATTTAGGTCAATACCTTACCTAATATTGATTTTACTTATCGCATATATGTACTCTAATAATAAGGATCTTGCCTGAGCTATGCCCGGTTAACCTCTATGATGCAGTATAATCGTAAGCTCGCTTTTACCTACCACTATTGAGGTGCCTATTATTAGTATATCTCTCACGGTTTATTGACAATTATTGTCTTATTATAACCTCTACTGGTACATTACATATATATATACGATAGGTAAATAGCTAGATTATGTGAATCATGTATTACCTCAGGTTTCGGTTCAAATTTTCGTTTTGTGTGAAAAACTTTTTTTCCTCATTCAACAAAACAAATTTTAAGTGGTCATTTTGTGTCCTTTTGATTTTATGTGGTCTGTGTAACTATAGTTGAGAAAATGTCTACAGTTTGACGGCACGCTAAAGTTTTTTTTTTAAGAAAATTCATCTTAGTTGGTAAATCATGGATCTTGGAAGTTTATCAGTCAAGAGGAGTTCTTACCTACTCGTATAAACAAACGTTTTGTCGTATAATAAGATTACTTGACTTAAATTACAGTCGTTCTGTGCTTGACACTAGAGAGGTGTAATTTTTTGACACTAGAAAATTCTTTCCTACAGAATATATAAAAGCGTTCAACTGACACTGAGTAGACGAGAGGCCATAGCCATTATAGTATCTGCGATACGGTATTATCTGGAGTCTGAGTTATTATGTACCTTTTTATTGCACAAATACCTATTTAACTTATATCCTACTAATTGATATATTAACTTCCCGTATTACACGTTAGTCTATTTTATCATACTTACATGACCTATCAATCATATTTTTTTTTTGCGGTTTTTCTTTTCAGTATTATACGTCTTTTTTGTTTATTAGTTTAATTGTTGCATTCACTATATATATATATCGACCTATATATATATAGTATATATACCTTGATATGTATAAACATTATATACACGTTATATAATTTTTATACGTCTATCTCTCTACAAATCTCTAACTGTAAATTTAGCATAGTTATCTACTTTTTTATCATTAGCTCTAGTTAAATATCAGATAGGATTATTTTATACGCAGCACTATCTTGAATAGTATATGTGATAATATAATATTTTTTTAATATAGATTTTTATTTTATCTTTATATGATATATAATATTTTACTACATATAATATTGTTTCTTCTAAGAGTATATATATAATTATAAAACATTTGACTTATACTTCACCATTAGACTTGGCAAAAAATCCCAAGGCCATCCCCCTCTGCAATTTTTGAATCTACTCCTTTGTATAAATCCTATATATTCACTACGATTATATCACATTTAATTACAGGAAGTGATTATTTATATCTTAATTAATACTAATTTATACACTGATGAGAGTAATGGTATATTTATATTATATAGAAATGGGGGAAAAGTAAAATATCTATATATTTCTGATCAATATCATTTCTGGAACAATTTTTAATAAGATTTTCGCTGAACGTAAATGTACTCAAAATTTATGTCTTCTTCAGCGATCAAACTGAATAATACTCCTGAGAATTAGCTGTTTCATGTTTGTACGTGTAAAATATTTGAAAATTCTGTGACTAGTTTGTTTTGTGTTGCGCTACCCTCATAACCCCGTGCCATGTTACATCTTGTTAGTGGAAGGGATTCTACATTGCTCCGCTCTTCAACTTTTACTATTTCTCTCCGAATTTAGTCTACTGAGACCTCAATCGACTTTTTCTCGCGGGATTTACCAACTCTGGCGCGGCTCTATCTACCAACATTTACAGCAAGCAGTACTGATATACATTCGCTTTACGCAATCCTCACGGAGCTATCATTCATATGTTAATAAATCTGTTCACTCACATGATCTCAACCATTGCAACGAGATTTAAATCATATATTCTCCTTACCTTTTAATTATAACCACTTTGTAACACTCTTAACAGCTCAACCCTCCCCCTCCTACATAACGTTGCAATTGCATCTCTCATTATTTTTATTCCAGATTCTATTACAACTACACATCGACTTCTGAGGGTGGATTGCGACCATTAGGCGAGGGTGTGGTTTGCAAGTTCGCTGCTTTCTTTTTGTTCCATGCCGCTCATGGGTTTTTCGATCTACTACACACCTTTTCCACTCGTCGGGTATCACTGACGTTATCTCCAAGTACTCGTTCAACACACGAGCACATCAAAAACACACTATCGCTCGCCCATATTCAATCGTCAACTACATAAAACAACCGAAACCATAACACAACTACTAACACATTCAATAATCGACACAACAACATCACACTTATCAAACCACAAAAATTTCTAACTAATGGTTAGTATATATACATATTAATTAAAGTTTTTATATATCATAATATCAAGTCTTCAACTAATATCCATATCAATATAGCAGATTAGTTTAATAAATATCATACTTATAAAATTAAGCAGGTACTACGTATAGATTTTAATAAATAATGTACTCACAGGAAAATTAAATTGTTCGAGTATATATTTATTATTATTGTACAAATATGACTTAAGTTTTATATTCATAATGCTTTGTAGCATAATTGGATAATATTTCTCAAAGATCAGAGTATACTTCACCTTCTCATATAGTTATTACAAACTTTCTTAATTACTTTCTATACTAACCAATATATTACAGTATATTAATAGATTGTGTAGTGATAAATTTTATTTAGAATATATATCGTAATTTTATATATATCTATTTTAACCATAATCTTAATATCCGTATTATATAACTCTCTTTAATAGTTATTAGTATAGGATTTATTAATTATATATGTAAAAAAGTGTGAAAGAGTATTTTATTTAATTAATAAATATTTATTAGATAATAACTTTATATTATGTGAATTTAGGATCTGAAATTATTTATGGATGATAATAATATTATAAAATTAGAGGTATGAAGATACGTGACAGATAGTAATTATATTAAATGTTAATAAAGTGATTTACACTCTCTCCTAATGTTATTAAAGATTGGGAGGACATGACACCGTCATTCACGGTCAATATCCGCTATTCTGGCGGGAGGCATCTTCGCAACTTATGCTTTAATTAATTAAAGTGATTCCGACATAATTGCCCAGCATGGCCATGCATCACTTCTGCAGCTCTTAAAACTCTTGCTGTTGATGTTTGCGTCGGAATGGTTTATGTGCTCTGGATTAAAAAGAATTTCAATATATATATTTTTTACCAAAATATGGTATCTAAAGTAAACTGCTTCAAAAGCAGATTTGGCAGATATTGATATAATGATTTTTGATGGCATTCAAGATTGGTCTGTCCTTTTGATAATACTTCAATTTATTCTTATAATGTGTTTTTCAGACACATCTATCCACTCCTGCTGCCATATCACACGGTAAACACTTCATATGATATGGAAAAGCAAGCTTTATCTCAGCCACTCAATTTAAAGGAGACTTTCTTTGGGCTTGCGTTAACTCTCGAGTCGTATTCACCAAGTTATACAATCTTATTACACTGTAAATAACTGACTAATCATAGCTTCTAACACATCTAGACTATTATTCTGAATTGTACTTTGTTCTGACCCGATTATGTAATAGAATAACTATAAAAGTATACAATATCATAGCACGCTTCTATCTCTGCTTCTGTCTCGTATGTTTTATATATCCTATATTTTGTCTTCAACTCTATATTTAACGACTATTTTCATGGAGAATTCGTTTCTAATGCAAAAGTTGATGACGGTTTAAATTAAATAATGTAAATGATGATTAAACTAGCATGTTCGCACAAGAGAGAACGCTTGGTGGTTCTTTGTTGAATATATGACGCTTTCATCACTATGGATACCTTACTGTAATGTTTCTACCAGTATAAACAGTTATTTTGTAACGAATTTAAGAACGAAGTTTAATTCTGTGATCTCCAGTCTACTGTTGTTGCTAGATTGTATTTCAAACAAATATCATCGAACAGTCTGATTAAATTCCTTTTTAGTCCTCGCCTCTGCACACTGCGTTTCTTTCCAATAGTAAGGGAAAAAACTAAACCTCTACTCCATGATCCTAACTACCTACGTACACAGGTATTATTCTACTTTTAGGAGACATTCGGACTGGTTGAGAGATAAATTTTCGTTATATAATCAGTCCAGAAATGATAAAGAAACACCATTGCATTACAAACTAAATGTATGCAACTCCAAACGATATAGTGATCAAATCGAAACTACCTCGACTTGAGAGAAAATATACGATTCGTGAATTTCTAGTCATGGTGCAATGTCATATTCATAGTTTGTGGAGCACTTAGTACACGTCTTGATAGATCAATAATGCTAGTATTTACCGCAGCTTTGGCCCGAGCTGTCTAATGCAGAGCTTGAGTTAATTTTCTTATATTGAGCGCAGTTACATACGTCCATACTGTAATTAGCCATCCTCATTAGTAAATAGAACGTACATAGAAAATATGATATATCAGAGATACTCAGATAATTACTTCGTTCCAATTGTAAATAAGTACAATAAATCACAGTTCACTCATTTGGGAAGTCAAAAATTTTTAACAGTACTAGTGCTAGAGTGATGAGACCAATAACACATCAGAGCTTCGGAGAATTTTTGGTTACGCATTATCAATACGATGAGTTCAGTGGCAAAATTATTGAATTTTTTTATACTTTACACAGGCGGAGATATCTGTACGTAATAAACAGTAATCAATATGACATGGATATAGCCCTTTATCTAGTTATGTGTTGGAGGTTTTTTATACCTTATGCATAATTTTTCTCAAAAAATATAGTTTGGTTACACCTACCGTTAAAGTAAACGTATGCCCAATGGAGATATTACGCAATGGCCTTCTCCCACACTTAAATTGTTGGGCTTTCCCAAGTTCGAGAGAGTGTAGATAAGTTCAGATAATGTGTATTCACGGTACGCTAAATATGATTGTATGCTACAGACAAAGCTCAGGCTCGTGCTTAATACAGAAGAAGGCAACGAAAGCGTGATAAAAAAGATTATGATGGTCCTTTATCAAGCACAACCTTCCCATATTTGAATTCAATACTAAGTGCTAAATATAGATATATATATACTTACTTACTATGTAAATCCTATTAATCCATTAAGGCGTGATAGGGTTAGGAAAGAAGGTTATAATGGGTATCGATTAGTTTGGGCGTTACTAACCTTCCCGTACACCTTGTAACATTATATTATTATAGATATTTGTGCTAAAACTCGAATAATATTCATTAATATATATTATATATATTATATATATTAATTTAATATTATAATATATATATATAAATATTATATAAATATTTATATATATATATATATTTGACCTAAAATGATTTGATATATATTAAGTGAATACATCATAAAGGGCTTAATATTAGTAAAATATAAAATGTTTAAAATAATTAACTAATTAATTTATTATTATAATATTATATACACAGAATTAAATATTTGATTTTTATTATCTATTTAATATATAATGAAATATATATATATATATTGTTATTATATTTATATTTAATTATATATATATATATTAATTATATATATTATATATATATTATATAATTACTATTATATTATATAATATTATATATATTATATATTAATATATATATATATATATATATATATATTTATATATATATCCAGTAATATATATTATATATATAAATATAATATATATGATATTAATATATATATATATATTATTATAATATATATATATATTAATTTAATCTATTTATATATATATATATATATTAATAATTAATAATATATATTATTATATTACAATCAATCTATATTACTTATTATATATTATTTATATAAATTTAAAACATCTCCGCATCCCTCAACCGCATTCCGCTGAGATGTTAATAATATCAAATACTATCGCATTCACGCATCCGCATCTATACGTCATTCTGCGTATGTCGAAATAAAATGACATCTGCAGCATCACTAATATTATATATATAATATACTTATATAT
Organism: Trachelipus rathkii; assembly: GCA_015478945.1. NCBI lineage: Eukaryota > Metazoa > Arthropoda > Malacostraca > Isopoda > Trachelipodidae > Trachelipus > Trachelipus rathkii. The sequence continues at coordinate 29,864 of JABUQX010132300.1, forward strand.
ATATATAATATATAATAATACTATATATATATATATTTACATATATTTATACTATATATTATAATATAGTACTTATTAACCTACATTAACTGACTAATTATCTACCTATGATATTTTATCATTAATATATAGTAAGTATATATATTATATAGTATATTTAGTGTTTTTCCTTTTCTCTGGTAAACCCGTTATTACTTATAATAATTGAACGGTTATAACGCCGTCCTGCTTAGTAGACTTGACCTTAGGAGTATCTAGCGTAAAGTAGGGCTCTTATCTATCGTTGCTATACTAAATGTATTTGTATTTATAGTACTAATAATAATAATGATAATATAATTATTAATATTCAGTTACTGATCGTTCTATTGTTAGTGGTATAGTGCTATTTGATCTTTGTAATACCCCTTATTCAATAGATGGGTATTATTATTAGATTTTGAAGGAAGAAGCGTTGTCACGATAAAGTCCGATACGCTTCTTTTCCTCGCGGAAGTCATGCTTCTAAGTCAGATTTCGTTCAGTCGTGGATAGCTTATGGACTAGCTTTTCACATGCAACAGATACTCGCTCACTCTACAGAACTTCCCCACTCCCCCCAGCTCTCAGGGTGAATATTTTGCTTTTGTCTAGGGGTAATGCTGAATAATTTGGTGCTCTCGAAGATTGTTTTGTTTTTCTCCAATAACGTGGATTATTGGTAGCCTCAATATTGTTGCCCGTTTGACATTTTAAGTTAAGCTTCGAAATTCTGTGTAATTTAAATGATGTGAATAACTGTTAAGTTAAAGGATTTGTTACCATGCTATCATATACGAATCTTTAGCTATAGACACGATTTTTTGATAACCAGCTGGGGGTTTGCTCTGCAATCACTCCGGTAGTCTTCGAAGGTGGGCTCTGATATTAGAAGAATTATTATTATTTTTTTTTGCATAATGATTAGAGGTTGTAGCAAGTATTCACTTGCACATACCCCCATTCTAGAAAGACAGTTGACCCGAATGCTGATGCTGATGAATAATTTTCAAGTCAACTACTACTTGTATAATGCGTTCATTGTAATAATTATATTTTCACTCGGAACTAATGTACTGATACCCTGATATAAGGATGCAATAGTTAGGTCATAGGGGAGTGTTCTTGCTCATATAATGATAACTATTCGATGTTGAAATCTTAGTGAGAATAGAGCGTGTGTCATCATAGGTGATTAGTGGAACACCTAATTAGACTTGGTGCACCGATAGGCCGATTTAATAGATTATGTTCTTTTGGCTGCTTACAATGTAATTCCTGAGTTCAGTTGGTTTCTTTGATCTTGTTATTTACGGGTGTACGGGGTTTTAATCGTTGTTTGCTACCTGTGATTGATGTGGAGATCTTTAAGTCTACGACACTCTTGTTCTCTGTCTTTTTACCTATATTAATTATTGGTTATGTTTAGTTTCTAATGTCATCTTTTTTATCATATGAGCGTGTACTATAGGTGTTGTGTATATTGAGCCTGGTCTTGGATATTAAGGACTTAAGCTCAGTTGTGTCGTCACTAGCAATATTGGGAGATTTCGTGGAATTGACAGTGCCTGGTGACAATTTGTGAAAGTGTCAATTGTTTGCTGATAGTTGATTTAGAATGAAATGCAGCGGGCCTCTCTGTCAAGATAGTAGTTGCTGTATGCGCTTGAGGGGATCGTCCAAGTGTGGTCTCACATATGTGAGGGCATGGTTGGGTAGGTAATGTTGGGTACTTCTAGATTGTAATCGGGGGTTTATTTGTGTGTCGCCAGATTAGAGTGTGAGCGTGTCCTTGGAGAGACCACATTGTGAGCTGGGGAGCTTTATGAGTTGAATGCATAATGTACATTGGCCTGTAAATTGTATTACGTTAGTGTATGGCTTGTGTGGTACTATCTCAATTCGATAGCTCTTCGAGCACTCTTCTATCATAGTCTAACTCATTCTCTGGAAGTGGAGGAAGCTATCTATTCCTACGATTCCTTTTTGTATTTAGATGCTTTGTAGTACACATTAGTTATCCGGCTTTGTCGATGATATAGGAATAATAGAAGAGAATCTGTTAGCATGTGGTGGTATTTCTTATGAACCACTCCACCTCTGACCTTTTATGTAATTAGATTTATCATTTTTTCTCTTTTATTGTCAATTATTCAGATTTTTTAAGACTTGGTGTTGAAGCTAATTGTGTGGACAAATGTGTTTTTCTCTAGTTGATGTTTATGTTCATGGATTTGAAGTCGGACTCTCGTAAAAATTTTTGTGTCGTGATGGGTGGAGGGACTGTCACACGCTTTTTTTGAGAGCAGGGGTACTTTTTTAAGACAATTCGACTTATCTAATTATCAGATTGGTCATAGAGTAGTATGGTATCACAATTGTAGTTCTCTCATTCGCTCTATAACTACATTAGTTTACGTAGATGGCGGTTAATATAGGTTGTGACCTCTATCGTTGGTTTTACAGTATTTTTCATAGTATTATGCCATGTGAATATCGGGTACATCTTTTCTCACTCATGAGAAGGGTCTAGAGAATATTTATTACATTGTAGACCCCAAACTTTAAACGAACTGCATCGTTCAGATATTTGATAATTCTTAGTGTGAATCTAGCAAAGATGTTTCTTGTACTCCTCTATCGGGTGGGATCATATAAAAATAATGCAGTTGCAAAGACCGCTCTATGTTTCGGAGAGACGCATATCGGCTTTGCCAGTATGTGGGTTTATTTGGGCTTGAGCGCTCTTACGTAGTTTCATAAAGTTCGAGTTCAATCATGAGCTGTGCGCATTGTGCTTGTTTCTACAATCTAAAAGTTTTAATATTTGAACATTATTTAAGCAGGCTAATTGCATTTATTACCGTTTTTTTTTTCTCTTTTTTTGTAAAGGGTATATACATTTTGTTATACGTCGTTTGTCAAAACAAAATGTTCGTTAATTAAAATGCTCTCACCATTTGAATCCGTCGCCAAAATGTCCTGTTTCCGGACCTGTCAGCGGATTCGAGTGATTAAATGGTGTGTTGAATTTAAATCAGAAAACAAAAAAATGAGTCTTGGTTTTCTTATTAGTTTCCGTTCTCTATGGGATTGATTAAATAGTTATTGCACTGTGTGTAAACAGATATATTGCTCTGGTGTAGGGTGACCAACAACAGAAGACATTTAGATGTGAGCATAAAACACTGTGACCATGCTCTTGAGCTTCGTCTGTATAAATGTGTAATCTCCAGATATACTATTTGTCCTAAAATTTGGTATGTGGGTATTAGTATATAAATCATCTGCTTATTTGCAGTCAACTTACTTACTTAATTTGTGGCATGTTACGCTTTCTTTTCTGAGTATTGGTTTCTTAGTGTTTTATTGTCGTAAAGGCATTTTTATCGATTAAAAGTATGTGTCCGAACTATGTCGCCTATCATAGGAAGAACTTTCAGAAAATTTTTGTAATATTTTCATCATCTTTCAATATAATTGAATAGATCCTTATCGTTGTGAACAAATGAGAAATTAGTTCTTTGTATTTCTTATTTGACTGGCTACTAAGAAATGTTTTGTCACTTTACAGTCTTCCTTGGTATTCTCGCAATTATCTTCATTGTGCTACTCTAACGTGGGTCTTGTTTTGCATGCACCAAAATCCTAGGTAGGACAGTACGATCCCACAATTGCATAAATTCTCAAATAATGTAAGCGATAATATTTAATCAAAATGGTAGTAGAGGTAGCGCTATATTAGACCGGAAATCGAGATGTATAATCTAAGGATATTGTTGTGCCACACGATTTAATTTAAACTACACGCATATGGTCCAATGATAGTAGAGTTATTGTGTTCATGGTGTTTGGGGCGTCTGTATCTGGCCTGTAATACTAGTTTCAAAGTTGCGTGACAACTACTCGTAATTTGACGTCAATTAAGTGGGGATGTTAATCCGGAAGCAAACTTTCTGTTTAGTCCCACTATAGAATTGATTATTATACTAGACACATTCTCAGTTATATCGTCGGATAACTTAAACCTCTGGTACACGCCCCAGCTATTACAAGTAAGTTATTAGTGTGCGTGCGTCACCACCTTTTCAGTGTAGAAAACCTTTCTAGTCATAAACATCAAGCTTGTTTGTTATAACAGTTCATTTAACTAGTTTTTGTTTGTCCGGCCCACAGTTAACTTCCTTAGTGGTCGGTTTACTTTTTTCCGCTTAGCCTTGTAATATTAAGCATTGGTAATAATGTTTTTCAGCTTTGCTTCCTTATAAGTTATTGTTCTTAAGTGACTTAACTCTCGTAACTTATATAACTGGTTTAGTATTCGCGCACCAGAGCCCTCCAATGTCAGAGTTAAACGTGCGGTGTGTATGATCTTTGTGAGAAAGTTCCTTTCTTTGCTTCTTTTAAGCCTCCCTTTTTTAAAAACTCTTAAATTAGACAATCAATCTAAGTACTACTTTAACAACCTATTACAATCAATACATTACTTATAATAAAGTAATTAAATACCGAGATAAACTATAAAAGAACATAAATGTCATAATAAATTATATGGTTAGAGTAAGCTCTCGCAGTTAAACAGTAAAGCGTCCCTCTGACTATTTTTTTCTTTAACAAATGAAGTAAGAGTAAAAATCGCAGTGGCAATAGACCTTCCCACTAGGACATACCCTAATTCAGATACCATACTAATACCTGAGAGGCTACATACACTTTGGTGTGAGGGTAATCATTCTTCTTAATGAGAAATTCCTGATTTAAGCGTGCTTCCATCTCTGATGGAAGGGTATGTAATGATAATAAATATATAGTTTAGGGGTAAATATGTTTTAAAGATGTAAACATATGAAGTAAAGCACGGCTAACAACCATGGTTAAAGAGGTAAAACATAATACATGGATATAGAGTAAAAGGAGTCTAAAACAATGCATAAGCAGTAAGCCAAAAAGCATTACCTAAATAGGAATGAAGGAGGTTTTGGTGCTAGTTCGTGTGAAATAACGGTCATCCTCTTTGATTTCACTGATTAGGCTTGTGCTTTTTATGGAAGAATCAGGTCATTGGTAAATTTATGGTAAGTTGTGTTTACTTTAATAATAAAATTTGTAAAATTCGTATAAACAAATAGGATGATTCATGTAGATATATTGTCAGGCATTCATTCTTGAAAAGAATTCTGACCTTGATTTATATGTAATCATGCACTTGTTACTCTTTTTTTAGTTGGGCGGTATATAATTTGGTTAGGGACCGCCGTTTAGGCTCAACGGCGGGTTACGGCCGGCAAAAATATTGCCGCATCTTGCTGTTGGGGCCACTGTGCGGGACGAGAAGACGAGGGCGGTACGCGGTATTTGCGACTGGCGGGCGCCGCGGCGGGTTTTCGCGGCGGGGCTCAACGGTGCGACTAACAGGAAGTGACTCTGGTAAACATTTAGCGTTTCACTGTCTCATCATGTGTATAACTTCTTTAGCTATATTTAATTAAACTATTTTTCCGCATAGCCATTGATGTTTTCAGAGAAGACTAACTCATAGTGGAAAGCATCGCTAGTGCATTGTATATACACAATTGTTCTCATAGTACTTATAATAGGGGTGACACCTATTAGGTGCTATCTGAGCAACTTTAAAATAGTCAGTGGTTGCTCCTTTGCGATTTTCAAGGGCCGAAACTTCACGAATTTTCTCAAGTTCAATAACCATAACAAGACTAGCCCTGCCCTTTCCATCCTACTTTCTCTATTCTCAGTTTTCATCCATAAGGAGGATATTGTGGAGTAGCCAACTTATATACATCCGCATAACCAACTCGCCTCATCATCATATTATAATATATACCTTTCCACATGAACCAAATTCATTCCATATCATAACCATAACACTTTTCATTTATATCCTCTATCTATATTATACTATCTCTTATCTTCATACACTATCCAGTTCTCTCTAATACGTTTACATTATTCTATCCTTACCCTTTATATATCTACTAAATCTCATCTCACACTGTTTAAAGCATTAGTCCCCCTACCTATATTAAGATATGTCTATTACTGAACACATTGTACTACTTTAGATCATCTAATTAACTATTCTTATTAACCCTAGGATCTTATTTTAGATCTAATACTTTATCTCTTATATAATTATATATATTAAATATATATATAGTAATATATCATATATTATATTTCTTTATAATATAATATATATTATTTTATCTATATATTAAATTACTATATTATATATTATCATTATTTTATATTAAATATACATATATATATATATATAATTATATTATTAATAATATATATTATTTAATATCTATTATCATATATAATAATATATACCTCTATTTATAAATACATTAATATATTATATATTATTAGAATTAATATATATATATATATATATTACTATATAAAATTCATAATATATATATATTATATTTTTAGTATATATTTCATTATTGTAAAGAGTATGATATGAATTAAAATCGATATGCTCAAATCTTAGGTTCAGCACTTTCCTGTTCGTGTTTGCGTTCGTATCTACCACATCATTCCTCCAGAATCTCTTAGATATCCATCCACATTCTTATAATCCGCTACATTAATCTATTCATAAACTTACGTTATATCATATATTAAGACATAACTTTTCATAATCCCACACTACTATCCCTTACTTCTATGACAAACATAATCCTAAGCAGACATATCCTCAATCACTTATATCCCTATTGTGTGGGGAGAAAAAAATTTTGACTCAACTCTCATATCATCGCATGTTCACTCATGGTGTTCGTAGAATAGGTCAGACTTAAGAGGGACGGTGGTTATGTATGTGCTTATCCTTAGGCTAGCTACCTACATACACTTAACTCACTATATCTTTTGCCAGGAATGTTCTTAATTAGCAGTTTAGACCTCAGAGATAAGGTTCCGTTATCGTATCCTGAGCTCGTAATAACGGCCTTCTATTCTTTGTGACAAAATGTTCCTTGATACTGTATGGGTTATACATTGAATAATGGTAAGAGGAATATAATGTTGAAGTAATATCAGAGAAGAGAAGAAGGTATGATGGATGATATACTTAGTAAAGGGCATAATTTCGATATTTGTAAACTTTCACGCTGTGACTTATCGTAAAAACAAAATAAATGAATATAGTAAAATCGGCGCCACGAAATGAGTGGTGTGGTTGCTGAATATGTGTTTGTTTTAAGTGTGTGGAACGGAATTGAACGGGGGATAGAAGAATTGGACAATAATCTGAGATAGAGTTGACTTGTGCGTTAGAAGTGCTATGGTAGGGTTTTGATAGTGTGTGAGTATCAATTTAATTCATTACAAAGGTAAACCAATTGAAAGAAATAAGGTTAAAAGATTTGTGGTTGCGACATATTGTCCCATCTGAGGGTAATAGTTAAGAGAGGAGTTGCGAATTTTCGGATAACTGAATGTTTTATTTGGATGGTAGTGAGTATGAGAGATTTCAAGTTCATTTGTCACCACATAATCTGCCTATACTACAGAAAGTATTTTATTATTTTTACATGCTTGTCACTAAACCAGTTCTACAGGGACAGATAGCCTACTATATTCAAGGAGGGGGTATATAAGTACGCTTTATAAATTACACCTCATAAGTAGCAAATTATCTGCAAAGATATGACAGAACGCAGCTTTAAAGTTGAGGACAAGAATTAATTCAGACTAGAGTAATTAAACAATAAGATTTAGTAATACGATGAAATTCCACAGAACAGAGGTGGTCGGAAAGAAAGGATTATACTACACACAAAGATAAACTAATAAGTCTGAGAGTTATCCCATAATATCTAAACTATAAGAAGATCTAATACTTAATTCAGATACAAAATACTTAACAGAGCGCAGATCTAACAAGCACTCATTACCATTGTGCATACGAAGAGGTTTGTTAAAGTTGGTTGGTACGTAGTAAGTATGATAAGTAATTCCCTCGAGCACCTCTGCCGCTGAGCGGTACTCTTAATATAAGTGATAGAGTAAGATATAAAGTTCACAATCATCGAACGCCGTTCAAAGATAGAGGGTTCAAGTGAATTCTTGGTTAAAAATAGTTACAGAACATAGTCATTATGTCCTACTTGTACTCGACAAACTTCTAGTTCCAAAAGCCCTGAAGTTGATAACAAGAAGACTCCAGCACCCACTCAGCGCCGAATTAATATGAGAGACAAGTTACGCGGTCTCCATTATCATATTCAATTAGTGAGCGAAGAGATGACCTTATAGTCCGTTAATATATTAAGCTGTATGGCACATATTAGATAGTAAGTTAGGAAAAAAATTCTCGTCAGTGTAATAACAACTATCCTAAGTTTCTTTTGAAGTTTCCCTAAAATCTCTTCAAGCATATATCTATACGTAATGTGAGAAGAGGTCCAAAGACATTATTTTTTGTTTAATGTTGAAGTCATCGCCAAGGATTCGTTATATTGTCTAACAGTGAGAAACTGAGAGAAAATACGTTCGGGTAAGAGATAGGTATAAATAAGATTATAGAAACGGAGATTTGTTAGACTAGATTGTTTCATTTTAAAAGAATTAGATTTTTTCACAAAGAGTTTGAGACCACCCCATCCTGATAAATTCTATTCTAACAGAATAATGCGGGAATAGAATCGGTAGATCAGAGTATGAAGTAATAGCATATATTATCTAGAAGTAAAAGAGGGGAGAATTGATATGAGTATTGATAGAAAGGAAATGAATGAATCGATCATTCCGGCATATCTAAATATAACTTAATATTACGAGTCGAATCTAAGTATATAGAGGTGACATGAGGTCGAGAATCATTCATGAAAATGATAGGTAAGTATAAGACAGAAACCCTGAGGAACACACCACTATTGACAGATAAAGAAGAAGTAAGTATCAATAGTCGCCTCACCATAAACTAACAATCTACATTCACGCTATATACTTTGAAGCGATATATTGATAAGATAATAGATTAAATCCACGTAAGTAATAGAGGATGGATGAATAGCAGTTGACACGTGCCATACTTCTGGATCATAACTGCTTTGGTAAATTATCAATGACGCCACCTAACGGTATATATTATATCCTATCCAATCAATCCTCCTCCGTAGTTATCTACTAAGTCTAAGCGACAAAAATATACCAAAATCCGTTCTAGATACTAGGAAAGTATATTCGCCTCAGTCAAGACATCGAGCGCCGTAAGCTCGTAATCTGGCCAGATCGGAATGAGTTTCCAGATAAGTACTCCTATAATGTAAAAGTTGAAGAGAATGAGTATAAGGGTTTTTATCAAAAGAAAATCTTAGATAGAATTCTAACAGAGTGAGAGCTATATAAGGAGAGCGATAGTTATATGAAGAATCCAGAAAGCGGCTTACATCTTTTTACATTCGAATAGGTTATGTGAACTCATGATTATCGAGCTTCCAACTCTAATAAATACTGAGTAGGATAATAAGTGCTTAAAGTCATTATGAAGATAACTAGCAGAAGTTAATTTAATAATCGTATGATTAAACGAGGGCAGGGATCGCACAGAAGCACTATCTTCCTCAAAGCTCGAGTAGAGGAATTGCCCAAATCACGGGCCACTCTCCGCTTCCTTTATAATCGTTTCATTTAAGATATTTTAAGGGGCTCCCATTAGCTACATTATCGAATCTAGTAATGATAATCATCAGTGAATCAATAAAGGCTATCATAGAGACACCTATGAAGGATAATTATGAACTAGGTAATAGTAAAGGAATGCCCTAGATAATCGTCCAGGGTTGAGTAAGTAATAAATAAAGAATGCCGAAGAATATTGGTAACGTCAATAAATAAGAATTAGCAATTAAAAATCTTCATATATATCGAGTAAAAGATGGATCAGGAATAGAGAGTCAGATATATGCAGAAGTGTACTAGAGAGGTTAATTGGCAGAGGCCAGATATAAAGATTTGTTCAGACAGTCGAGTAACACTAAGGAGGTTTAGTCCCTAGCAACTTTCGTTTATTCAATGAATAGACACGCTTTGCTGTCGAATATAGCTAATTCACCTTAGCATATACATAACGCTTTATACTAGCTGAATAATGTAATAAGTTAGGAAAGATGTAGATAGGAGTCAACGATGAATTTTTTACTCTTACCCCTCCGATACGCACTAAACAGTCTAGATGATTGGTACAGTTATAGAACCAATAGATCTACGTATCTCGTAACCTATCCGAGCTCATCTCACGCCGCTACTAACGCACTCTATGCAAGAAGGAATGAGCCTGCTCATCCTCTACTCATAACGAGATTACGCATCACTCCTATTATTATATTTTAACGTTTTTATATTAATTCATTAGTATTCCTTACTGAGGTAGCCAATTGCTATAATTCTAGTAAAATAAATCAATCAACTTAAAAAACCATGTGAACGACCAAAGTCTAAATATTAAATATTATTATAATAAAAACATTTTTTTTTAAATATTTTGATAGTATATATATAAATCTCCGATATTATAAACGTATTTCTATTAATAGATTTTTTATATAAATTAAAATTAATTCTATATTAATTATATATATCATATTAAATATATATAATATATATTATCTTATATATATTATATATTTATATAAATTATCTATAGTATATATACTACTTAATAATATTATATATATATATAGTATTTATTCATAATATTAATATTAAGTAATTAATATATATATATAATTCAGGATTGGGAAATGAACACCTATATATATATTAGTCACATAGTTATGTGACGAAAGTTCTTCAGCAAAATTACATTTTGAATTCCTAATCTTTTCATTTTTTCATAATTTGTATATTTGTTCTTTATTAATAAGTTCGAGCATTTTATTAAACTTAAATATTACAACAATATTATTATTTATCTATATATTATAAATATAAAGTATCATAGCAATTTGATCAGCTATAAATATTAATATTCGGTAGGGGGTTTGATAACTCCCTATTATAGACACTATATTCATATTAAATATCCACCTGTCTACATGCCTTATATATTTAAGTATTATATATATCTATATAGTATATACTATATAGTATACTATATATATTATAGTAATATATATTAATATAATATATATATATAATTATTACTCATTTTATAATAATAATATATATATATATAATATTATCATATTAATATTAATTAAATTTATATTTTTATTCTTAAATAATATATTATAATATCTATATATATAATTTAAATATTAATATTATAATATATATCCATATAAGTAAATATACATATATTATACTAAATAATAATTATTATATTTATTAATATATAATAATATTATACATATATATTATTATATATATATATATATATATTATAAATACTTAATATATTATTTTAATTAATATATATAATATATATTATAATAGTAATATAATATATATTTATTTAATATATTATATTAAATTTTCATATAATTATATATAATATATAATAAGAATATATAGATATTACTTATATATTAATATTATATATATATTATATCTATATAATAATAATGTTATTAATTAATATACATACCACACATCTATGCAACCAACACTCTATATATCATCAAATCTAATATAAGGCACTTAAACTAAACACTAAACTACATCTACCATATGTCCTCAAATACTACCTTGCCTCTTCAATAATATTATTTTCAGAATTAACTTTAAGATTGAAACAGTGAAAGTACGTATTATTATTATGACTATTTATCCTTCGGGAACTGACTCTCTTCTTTTATATATAGTACTTTAATTATACTTATGCTATTCCCCGTTACTTATCACTCGACTGTTACTGATTTCGGAGTTGCTCTCAATATACCTTTCATCTCGTTATATATAGGAATTATTTTCTGACTATCGGTAATCTTATATGTCCCGCGACTTTTTATTTGTGCGCAGTGGGTGGCAATTCCATGTATCAATATATCCCACTCAAAATATATACTTAATATTATTAAATATATTTAATAGTATATATATATATATATATATATATTCACTATCACCTAATTTGTTAAGTAATCTAAAATCTTTAATTTATATTATAATATATTTTAATTGATATCTATAATATTTATCTGAATTACTAGTAATTATCTATATTATTATATAGTAATATAATATCTATTATAATATCATATAATATATAATAATTATAATAATATATTTTACTACGTCTAACCTTTTCATAAGCATTGATGGCCATTCATCTCACCGGATTTAAATGCTTCAAATGGCTTAAAGTATACCTATAGAATAAAACTTAATAACTGTCTAAATAGCTTCACACTAGAAAAATAAATATTTAACAATATTATTTAAATTATCACTGAAATAAATAGGTTTTTAGCCTAACTATATATATAATCTATGTATATATATATATATTACTTATCGTGAAATTACTAAAAAAAATTAAAAAAATATACACATAAATGTTATATAAAAAATATTTATAAATTCGGTTAAAATATGTGATTTTAGGGGGGGGGGGTTCGATTTTTTGAACATAATATCACGATAAGGACATATTTTGACCGCTTAAACTCAGCATGGATGTAGATATGCAATGATCGACTTAATCAAGGACGGAAGGCTGCCAAATTAATTGCTGTTGATAAATTTTTATTTATTTTTTTATAAAGTTCAGGATATACAGATAAATATAAACTGTAGTTATTAACTAACAACGAGGTAACACAAGAACGAATAGGATCTAGATTGTCGGGGTTTCTTACACACTCGCCTTAATACGTTAAATGCCTGCGGGGGTATGCCGAAGGGAGGGCACTTTAGTCCTCCTACCCTCATATTTACCTCCTCTTTTACCTCCAAATTTAAATAATTAGAAGTAATAAAAAAAAAAATATTTTATCTACTCTACTAAAAAAAACAGCTCTATATATAAATTCCTAGGTATTATGGCTAACTTATAATACGTCATCTCTAGATATCTAAAATCTGCAAGTATCTTTCAAGAGTCAATCTCAGGCTATGCATCCTATTATTTATCTCATCGATCTACAGAAATATACTTAATTCTCTACCTTAACTTTATTACAAGTAAAGTATTATTTATGTTTAATAAAGTTCTTCCCTCGATGAAATCTAAACTTCCTAAAAATTCAAAAGATAATATAGTTATTATATTACTTTCTATGAGTATGGTGTATACAACAGATGTTAGAGTTTTGTTCTATATCGTACATTGCTGACAATTCTTCGAGGAGAACTTGCTGGCGATAATTAATTATAACGATATGATAATTATATATTTAATTAGTATTAATATATATATAATGTACTATAATAAAAATTATAAATAATATGTTCTTTCATTTACTAAATGTTATCTATTCTATTATTAATAATATCTATAAAAAAAATATAGTATTAAAAATAAAAAAGATTCGACTTACCGTATTAATATTATAATATTAAGTATATTATAACCCAATTTTATTTATACTGATCTAAAATCCTTAATACTCATTAATCATGATTACATATATATATCTTTTAATTATATCTTTAATTATAATATATTAATATATATCTAATATATTATTATTTATATAATTATTTAATATTCTAAAATCTTAATTATAAATACAATTACTATGAATATTTACATTAATATTATATAGTATATTTTAATATAATATAAGAGAACAAGAGAGAATGTGAATATATATATTTCAAAATATATCTTCTTCAAGAATATATAGTGCATTTTCTATGTGTCACATAAAATTTAATCTGGATAATTAGTATCATACATGGGCAAAACATTTCAGATAATCCGTATCTCCATCTACTTAAATACTTATTATATCATTAATATTATACTTTATTGTACAATATTAACTCTAATCTATCTTTATATAATATTATATATAAGTATGTAAAATATAATTAATTAATTTTATTTATTACTATTAATATTATATAATATTATATAAGTTAATATAATAATATAGATGACTTTATTTAATTATGTTCCATAAATCTTATATCTATCTATAATAATATATATCTAATAATTGTAATATCTATAGTATAACATTTGTAAAATCATAACAATTAACTATCATAATACTATAGTATTATAACTATATTACTTTAATGTTAAGACTTTCACGTAATGTTCGGAGTACTCAAAAATTGATATATTAAATCTACTTACTAATTAAATAACTAATATTATTATAATCACATTTTATGATTTATTACTTGAGATACCATATATAAACATCATATTACTATTCAATAATTATAATTACATATATAATTAATATGAGTGTTGACATATAATAAATATCAATAATATCATAACGTTTCATAAATTTCAAATTTCTATATATTACTTAAAATATAAAAATAGAAATTTTAGTAAATAAATATTAAATAGACAGTTAAAGAAGATAAAATAATAATAATATAGCAATTATTTATAATCATTGATATTATATCAAATAATACTGATGTTAAGATCCTTTCAGGTTTTTGTTAAATTATTACTTATACTCGGGTATACTAAAAAATAACTTCAATTAATTTTAAATCGTAACTCTTCTTATTTGATAAATACATGGAAAAAGAAGCAATTATATCAGACTCCACACATGGAGGGTGGCGATCAGGAAGTTTTACGAGCGAAATAAACCTTAACTACTGGGTATATATTAATACGGGTAAACAACTATCTCTTCTCTTACTCTAATTTCAGATACACCCTTATGTCTATAGATCGGTTAATATATATTATTCAGTGATCTCGTTGTTACGGCAATCCATACTACTTTATTCCAGGCTCATTCATCTTGTTTCATGGATAAGAAGGGGTATCTGCTAAGGCAAGTTTGTGTTGAGATGTAACTTAAACGACTTTATTATTTACGCAAATTATACTAGGACATTATCTAAACGGAGTTAGATCGAATATATAAACCATCAATTTCCCTTAGATACTCTGAATCCAGTAGTATACCCTCAAAATCATCTCATCTGTAAGAATTAGATCTTGCCAATCGATTAAGTTTCCATCAATGGGTATGTTATACTAACATAATTCTTTCCTTTAAGCTATTAGTGAAGCGTCTAAGCTCTTCAATCTGGCCATGATCGAACAGAGCTAACGTACCTGGTAGATAGGTATAGTTTGTGCGCGATGGTTCTCTCAAGTTCTCTAACACTTCCAAAATGAAACGGATGTTCTTTCACGAAGAAACCCACTAATTGTTCGCGAGAGTTACGGAATATACGAATTCCGTCTATTTATCTTTCAATCACTGTATTATGTTTAACTCATTACTCACAATTGCCAGACTTGGTATACATAATTTTAAGAATATTTCAAGTACAGGTGTAGGGTTCTTTGGGTATTTCATACGTTTTGCTTAATTTGAATATCGAAATACACTAATTTATAAATTCATACTTTCCTATCAATTATTAATATCAATTCATTCTAATCAATAACTAGTTTCCTGTTATTATCTACAGTTCAGTACTCTTATTTGACCTTCATCTATTAACGGCCCTATAATCAACTCACAAAGTATTAGGGTATTATCGCTTAGTACTATAAAAGTTTATCATTTTAGAGCTTTAATATTAAATTTTATCTTTATTATAATCTGAGTATTATTCAACTACTAAACCGAGTCAAATTTAAGAGGATAAAGAATTGGTGACAGAAGAACGGTTTTATATATGAGCACATGTCCTGTTTTTATCAAATATCAAAAAATCTTCGCTCTCCTCACTATTTCGTTATTACTCAAGAGCCTTAATTTTGGCAGAGATCTGGAATGTACGGAGAAAGACTAGGAGATATATGCCGGTTCTTTGTCCCTGACGCAAGAGAGCTAATGCTTATGTGCTCTTTATGTATCCATTCGTTATATCACAGTTGTCCCTGCCTCTCTATTCAGTCCTTGTCACCTGATTCTTACACCATATATGAGAGTATCCTCCGCACTTCATTTGTCATATTATTGGACCCGTTTACTTCAGGCTCTTGGTGTTCGACTCCTAATTTTGTTGATGTTCATCCTATTGGCCTTTGCCTTTTCAATCTTCGGTTTTTGGAGCCTTTACAAATCTTCTGTCACTGTGAACAAAGCTTTCGTGTGAAAGTGGATTTGTTCTATTTTATATCTGCATCTTCATCCCTAGCTGATGTCCACTGGTTATCGTTGATTATTGTTAGTCCCCTATATCACTGTTCTGGTTATGTCCGAGTAGGTATCTACAGTATTATTTCAGTTTCACTGCAAGGGTCATGTACGAATATCTAATAGCCGGCGATCGTTGTGAGAGGTGTGTATCATTTCTGTCTCATTAAAGTAAGATATACATCAACTTACATGTCAATTCTTATACGATCATTAATCTTTATAAGTATATATTATTATATTAATCAATATATATATAATTTATTCTCTTTTGATATCATATTTATAAGTTATAACTATGATTGTGTACTATTATTCTATAATGTAATAATATCCTAAAAAGCCTATATAAATCCTGATGTATAATATATCATTAATATATTGTAGTATCTGAGTTAGTGTGTGTGAATATTATAGTGTTATTTAAATTATGATATATAATTAAGACTAGTCATGTCTGTCTTTTCATCATCCGAGAGTTAATAGACCATTTTAATCTCTATACACACTACTTAAGTCTGCCTAGTACGAGTTCTGATTAACTATTAAAATTTAAAGTTGTTTAAATTCTCAGAAGTAATTTTATTTCTTCCTATTTTTACCATTAGTAATTTAATTATTTTCCGTAGTCTAATATCTGAGTTCTTATAATACTTTATGAGTGACATATAGATTAGGTTTAATCTGTTATAGTCTATGTAATAAGTGTTATAACAGATTTACGGTCATATTCTAAGCTAATAATATACTCAACTTACTACTTAATATTATATATATCTTATAATATTGATATATATTAATAATTAATATTATAGTAGTTAATTTTAAATCTATATAATTTTTATAAAATATGCTAAATATTCTATATATTCTATTTCAGTAATATGAACCTCTAATGTAAGGTCTAGCTTCAGTACATCTTGGACTTTCCAGCTTCCGATAAGTGCTAGCAGTATCAATGCAGATAATTCCTTTGAGTAATATTATCATGTTCTATATATCATAAACGTTAATACAGTTCTGTGCACTTATCTCAAATAATAATATAATTATATATTTATTGACCTTATAGGGATAAGTATAGTGTCTATTTAGAGATATGATTTTTAACATACATGCTTCTCAGTGGAAATAGTACTAATCTAAAACTAATATCTTATCTCAACCGTAGTTCTTCCTAGAGATGTATGGGGTGTCGTCCGCTGTAGGGAATTGCGAGAGAGTAGTCATGATTTAGCGTGAGATGCTACTATTTATAAAATTGACCTATGTAGCTCTATGCTGCACTATTAATATAATGTATTTATATATAATATAATATATATATCCTTAATCTGTGTAGTATATTATTATATATATAAGTTAATAGTAGCTAAAGTATACTAATAGTATAATATACACTAAGTTTTCCCTATATATACTAATCATTACTATAATCCCCTATAATGGTTTTCTTTGTACTAAAAGTATTTATATCATATTGATTTATCTTACTAATCATTACTTTATAGTTATAATAACCTATTATCTTATTATGAACGTGTGATACATACTAGTTTTAACCTTTTGCGATCATTATTTAGTAATGATTATTATTGATTAGATACGATGCAATATGTAGTTCACGTTTACTGATACGGGTTTCACTATCATTCTGTCTTAGGGATATATCAGACTTATTGTTACTATATGGGCTATCTCGTGTGATCTAATCTACTTGAGGATGGTTCTCTTATTGTAAACAATGAAGTTTACAGAGCCTTTAGGGGCAAAGGGGAGCGTATCACTAGTGTAAGGGCAAGGACGGTAGTGTGGATGGTGCGGTTCTCTATCGCGCCCGATCAAATTAACTATTTGATTTAGCCTTTTTTAATCTAAGGAATACAATATCTTTAACTTGCGAATATAAACTGCTATCAAATAAATTAATTCACATAAGGAATTTTGATTGATGAAAAACGATGGATGCATAAAAAAAGCACCACCTGATTTTAATGAAAGTGAATTAGAATATCACCACACCTACTTTAGTACTTCCCACACATATATATAGTATGATATTTAACCCTGTTTTCATTTGTTGGTAAATTTTGTTTCCCTTTTCGCACTGTAGCTATCGTCTGCTTTCCTGTAAGAATAAAATTGGGAAAGATAGAGTTCCATTGATCGAAGCGTCTATACTGTGTATTAAATCTCTTTCTGATAAGGGTTGCGATATATAGATTCAAAGTACATTTATTTATCAGGGCAACAAAAGTCCCAAGACGCGTCCATTTACATCCATGTCTACGTCTGTTCTGCACTAAATCATTTAATTTATACCATTTGCCACGAGCACGGAGAGGATAACAGTCAGCCTTGCGTCATATTTATCATTCGATCCCAACCCGCAAATTAATCATCACCTATTTCGAAGAATATTCTAAACGTTCCGGAAGGATAAAGCACACCAATATTGCTCGTTGACGTTCATAAATTAGATGCTGAAAATTCTTTTCACCCTCCCGAATATCCCAGTATGTAAGATATAAATCGTACCTCTCTTAGATTGTTAATATATAACGCAACAAATATCATTCTGAAATTAAAACAAAAAGACTTATTTTTAGAATTATTCACTCTTCTTCGTATCTTCTACCTCGTCAATCTTAAATTTTATATTTTACTCTCTCTCGTTCACTCATGTTGTCTATTTAGCAATATCTCGAGCATCTTTTCCCTCTGTTGTTGAAGAGTTCTTCTCTGTAATCTCAACATGCTACCATACTGTAATTCTACTCATTCGCCCTGCTCTCTTCTCATCTCATTCTCTTGAGAGCGCAATATACTCAATATTATATCGAAATCGCTTACTTATTAGCAAATCAAAAGACAACCTCATTCATCCTATATTCTTTATAATATACATACATATAATCAAAATCATATAACTTATATCTCTAATCTCAATGAGTTACCTTATTACTATAGTCTAAAATCTATACAGTAAATCTAATACCATACCATCATTCGCATTCATATTAGTTTTTTTCCATACATATGTATATTTCATATCTTTATCTATCTTGATCAATATAATCTTCTAAGTGGTTCTTTCTAATCTTTAAATCAATTCTTCGTCATCCGTAGATTGACAGTAGGGATATCCTCTCGGTCTTCGCGTTTTTGATTCTACAATAACTTATAGATATTGCATATCATAATCAAATATATTATCATATCAATATATATTACTTATATTTAACCATGTAATTTTTAGTATATAAAAAAGCTAGGCAAAATAGTGACATTTCTTTCCTTAGTTACTATTAATAGGAAGGTTCAACTCAAGACACAGAAAAAAATATGACAGCTCCCATGTAGGAGACATATTCTTATACTAGTTTGGTTTTCCAAGACAAAAATATTTCGAACATTCAAACACGCCCGCCGGCATTTCCAAGATTAATATATATGATTAAATATATGATATAATAATATGATAAGTTATATAATAATATGTTATTAGCCTATATATATATATGGGTGCTGGGGGTCATATATTGAGTAATTTACAATTATTATAAATTCAATGTATTAATGTTTGGAAGAAATATTTTAAAATATGAAGTAAATTGTTTATTCGTGATTGTATAGGACAAAAAGATAGCAGTACTAGTGTTGGATAGGTACTTCTGATTATATAATTCTTATTTTCAGTAAATTAGATCGATTCAAATGAATAAAAGAAAATAATGCTATATTATTATGTAATTGCTACCAATAACTCAATACGGTTTACCTGGGATGGTCAATTTTTACCTTTATTTGTATCCATCGGATCTTATAATTGACAGACCATATATAATCGATGGTAGTTCAAATATGTATATTCTTTGGTAAATATATGTACACGATTCGTTATATATGATAAGTTAATTATAGGTTGTTCAAAGTATAAAAGAATGGAGATTTATTCGAAAGGAATAATACTTATGCTATAAGATAGGAAATAAAGTATGACGAAAAGATTTATTGCTGAATACGATCGTGCATTAATTTTATTTGTGCTATTGATTCAATGTTCTGATATATGCTACATTGTATATGTATTCCAAGACGATTCACTGTAATTAAGACAGAAAATTGGATGTATTTCCACAATCATTTGTGGAAAGAACTTGAATTATGTTAATAATACAAATGAAATGTTATATAAAATCATACTTTCGAGGATACGATCCCTGGATAATATGTAAAGCTGGCGATTTCCGAAGCACAAAAGTCTCCGACTCAGCCAGGTGGACGGAAGAAGGGCAAAACAAATAGGACGCGCGATATCAGTCTGAATTCGTTCCACACATCACCACTGTCAGAGGTCAACTCACATAGAAATTATTGCGATAATGATCTCTAACTACCAATACTCACTTGACCTAATTAAAAAAACAATATAATTTTTAATAAGTAAAGAGAGTATGCTTGATCTCATTCTGCTCAAAGGCGAAACGGAGTATTGTTTAAATCTCGGTTTTCCGGGAATTAATACATACTGCGGCGAAACGTCTTCCATTACCCTTTGAAAACTACTATATTTAATCAGTTAACTTGTTAGGATTCCAATTAAAACAGTAATTGGTTAGTAATAATAACAATAATTTTCATTTTTATACTTAATACAGTGTCGGACATGGTTGCATTACAAAGTTCTTAAATATATTTTAGTATTTAACTTATATATTTAAGAGATTAATTCTATTATATCGTATACATTTCATAATAATAATTTATTATATATTATAGTAATTATAAATTTAAACTAGTAATATAATTTGTATATTATACTAATATATATTATATAAGTACTACTTAATTTAAACATATAAACTGCCAATAATTTAATTTATAAAAGTAATAAATTATATGACTTTTTTCTATGGTATTAGTATTATACTATATATATATATATGTTATATATAATATAAAAGAATAATAGTAATATATACTTATTATATAATTTATACTATAACGCCAGCGATATGGAATATATACTATAGATAAATTTAATAGTATCATTCAATATAATTACTAGGTATTAATTTTTATTATTAATATAAGATAGTATATATTTATAGATAAACTACATATAATTAGTTAAATTAATTATACTAATTATTTATATTATTCTACTAGAGAAATAATAGTAGAAGGTAAAGAGAAAAGAGAAAGAAATACGTATTCAGGGTGTACGTAGTAAAATTACTCGACCAATTAGTCTAATATTAACACTATAATAATAATATATATTATACTATATAATATATAGTAATAACTAAGTTTATAATATATTATTTATGGAAATATATAATAAATAGTAGGAAGTGTGCGAATAGTGTGTTGGAGAAAAGCGACGATCTACAGCGGAAATAAATTGCGGAACAGACTAATAATCCGGTATGCCCTCCAAATAGTTTTTAGTGGTAACAATTTCGTGACACTGATGATTTGGGAAATACTTGCGTTAAGGATTAAGCATGTGGTTAAAGGTTTTTAGAATGAGTAAGGACGTCAAAGTCCAGAGGGATGTGATAGCACGGATCAGATAACGATGCAGGTATAGGTTAACTCCCTAGTAGTGAAGATATCTATCCGTTTGGATAAATATAGTCGCGACAAATTATACAGTATTTTTGAACATCTATATCATCTAGATATATATAAAATTTTAAAATCCATTAAAGTATGCTTATATGATGAGACATTATTATTACTCAAGTTTTTGTACCTAGTACTACCAGCTAAGAATGCTTCATATTAAAAAGTAACGATATACACAATTTATATGGACAGAATTTTGGATTAATTGTTATAGGTATTCTACTGTGCTATGTATATAGATTATATACTGTAAATTATTAAATTTAGTATAGATAAATATAATTTTAATATAAAATGTAAGAAATATCACTATGGAAGAGACTTAACAGTTTCATATATTAATATCATTACTATTAGATAAATAATATTGTCGGCTGAACGTGAAAAGTTGTATTAAGGTGCAATATTTCAGCCCACGAAATTCAATGAAATGCTGCATGTCTAAATCATGCCGGTGTGGTCATCATATTCCCAATAAGATGAATGCGACAGTTTAATCGTGAGAAATCCTTTATTTACCTCCTTTATCATTGGAATTATAAGGGTGGTCTCTGTTTCCTTAGAGCTAACAACATATATATAGTATCTCACTGATTATCATAGTTAAAGAATAATAATAATATAACGGAATTGCTTAGGTACTGATTATCTCGCATTAAAATTTATAGGACACTATAGTAGTACGAGTGAATATATATAAGTAATGTCTAAATATTATATATAATTAATCTGTCTGTTCTACAAGTTTTCATGTACATTTAAAAATTGGTATATATATTATATATACTACTTCTTATTAGGCTATTTAAAAGATTATGAGATGTATTTTTAATGATAAGCTCTATATATTAAGGTATATTATATACTATATATCAATTATCTATAGGATTAAGAATTGCTTCATATACAGAGTACTGGCCATCTATTATTCGTTTTTGTTCGAAACACTAGAGACACCCGAGTCCGGGTTCGCGTACGAAAAGCTCCCACGTTGTTACTGTGGTTGGGGGGTCGGTCATGCACTGGGGATTTCGAATGCACTTGGTATTGGGGTGCGGCATCGGTGAATATACTTAGCAAACCGCGGTTTCGAGAAGGGATGTTGCACCAAGTCCATATATCATATCCACCGCGCCTTTTCATGCGTTCCTATTTGAAGAAAGCAGATTCTAGAGGAATAGTGAAAAGCGAATTCTTCTTTTGATTGTATTTATGAATTTTGCTATTTTTTTTTTTTTTATTATTATTTTTTTTTTTTTTATGTTTTGTTTTTTGCATTTTTTTTTTTTTTATCTAACAATATCTTTCACAATATCATTTAGGCGTCCCTCTTTAAATATAATTTTTTTTTCGATATAAAGGAAAGTGTGACCATCAAATCAGATGGTAGGCTCCCCTTGGTTCCCATTACATACTTGATTAAAAATGGTGTTAGAACGGAGTGCATCTGCCCCTAGGACTATGGCCCGCTTTGACGGCTATCTTCGTGTTGTCCTGCAATTGTATTATCTATTGAATCTCCCCTGCTACCGGTTTTAAATACTAGTATCCAACTAGAATTGGTAAATAGTAAATGATTGCGTTTGCGAAGCATTAGGTGCTCCTTTGAGCATGTTAAGTTTGTTATGTATACGTCAAGAAAATTGTTAAGTTTTGTGGTTGGCTCCCTGCGAAAGTAGAAGCCGATGACTATCCCTCCGCCGTGGATGAGGTACAGATTAAAAATAAAACCTGGACAATTTATACGTCTACCAACTCGCTCGGAAAATTGCAACGTCTGAGGACGCTGTCCAGATGGTCTTGTACGTGAAGTAATTTAAAGCAATCAAAAGTGGACCGTAGGAGGCTCCTGTTGGCCCTCAAACCACTGAGTGATAGTGCTTTGCTCGTTCTATGTTATTAGAGGTTCAAAAGATATAAATCTCTTTCAAAAATAAGGGAAACTTCTTTAAACGCGAGAGTAATGATATCCTCAAGGGTTTCAGGTCTGACATAGTCGTTGCTAACTGGGAACTATGTTATAGTGGTCACATATCTCTTGGCTCTTATTTTAAACGGGTAGGTAAACCAGATGATAGAGAAAAATTAAAAGATCTCTTCTGGACTGTGATGTTAAGATCCGAGCTACATGGGAATACAATTTCTACTTCTACCACGGAGTAAAGTTTGGGAGGATCTCCGAGGCCACATCCACAGCCCACGCCTAGGGGGTGGGGTCCGGGTGGTTGTGGGAAGATCATACTGGACGTGACTGCAATGAGAGAGTTAAGGATTTATCGTTCTTCGCTCCCTTTGTACTCACTCTAAGCTTCTAAATAGTTATTCATTTTCAGCCATCTATCAATCATTTTTGCTTTATTGCTATGGGCTGTTTCATCCATGTGAGAACGAGTTTGTCCAGTAAGTATTTGGTTCCTTCAGCTCGGGATATTGTTTCTTCCTTATGAAATTATTTATGGTATGCCATTCTAAAAAGTGGAGCTATTTTCTGGATGAATACTGAGTTGTAAATTTGATATATTTAGTCAATGTTGTATCAGACAGTTTGCCAAGTTCGCTTTCACAACTGGCTTTATAACAAGTTTATGGAATTTCGAAATAGGAGTAGTAATTTTTTGTAATTCAAATTGGAATGGGCTCATGTTTGGATCATTATTTTAAAATTTAATAATTATGTCTGTATTTAGATTTATTTAATGTTTTACTCGCCTTGGTTTAACAACTTTTTTTTTTATAAAATATATTTGGAAAGGGGTATTTTAGTTTAAGATATTGAAGAATATTTGGAACTAAATATGGAGTCAATTAAATTTATTTGATAATGATTTGGATGCACTCAAAGCGAAGATACAATTTTGTTTCAATAAATAGCCGGGCGGACACTTTAAGATACCATAAAGGGAATATATTTGTGTTAATAAAGTTTAATTATATATTATAGTATTTATATATAGAATATAATTTATTTTATGAAATATTGTTAGACTTTTTTTAATGTACTCAGTGTACGAAATAAAATTTATTTACTTACCTATCTATCTATCTAATTCTAATTTTATCATTTAATTATCTCTATCTATCTATCTATCTATCTATCTACTTCTACTATCTATCTATCTATCTCTATTCTATCTATCTACCTATCTATCTTCTCTATTTTTCGCAATTTATCAGACTATATGAGAATGAGTGAAAAATAAAAGTTTTAATCCATATATTCATGCTGTGTTAAGTTTTGGAATATAGAGGTAAGTGAAGTGACCCATTGAAATTATAGGTGTTAAATTTTATTGACGGCAGTTTACGCTTTTATTAATTAAAAGATAATTTTTAAAAATTTAGGTAGTCCTATGTCAGGCTTTGAGATACCCATCTTATGCATATAAATCATAAAATAAACATAGGCTTTATTCAAAAGGACGTTGAAAATATTAAATTTTCTTCAAATAAAAGTAAGGACGTAATTTGCAGGGATTTAGCGTGTAGATGCTGCCGAAGCGGGATAGTACTAAACACGTGGCGACGTTGGGTCTAGATCCAGGGTAGTTTCTCATACTAACCACTTTCAGTGAGCAATAGGATAGCGGAGGCTGACGGGTTGAGTCCCCCCTGGCCTTTTCTGCCGTAACAGATGTTTTCTTTATATATCTATATTATATTTATATTATTAATAATATATATATATATATATATATATAATATATATATATATATATATATTATATATATATATATATACTATATATATATTATTAATATTAAATATTATATTATAATTTTGCCTACCCAAGTGTAATCTTCAAGGTACGTCACTGATTATAATATATATAATAGTATATATATATCTATATATATATATATATTATATATATATATATAATAATATATTATATACTATATATACATATATATTATATTAATAGTATTTAGTATTAATATATATAATAATTATATATATATTATTATATTATATATATATATTTAGTATAATATGAATATATAATATATATATATATATATTATATATTATATTAGTATATATATATATAATATATACTATATTATATATATATTATTTTATATATATTATATATTATATTATATTAATATTATAATGTTATATATATATAATATATTATTTATATTCTATATAGGAAATATATTTGTATATATATTATATATTAGTATATTATTAATAAATTGGCACTTAATCGTGCTTTTATTTGTTTTTTCAAAGTCCCTAAGTGGGTTTGAACCCTTCCCTTTAGTATGTAGCAAGAGCGTTACCCCTCTAACCACGGATGAGCTAAAAGGAAACCTGCAGGTTCCTCTGAAAGTTTGCTTCCCAAGAGGAGTGAAGGCATGTCGTTGACATCTAATCTCCAGACAGATCTCCCCGATCACACTCGGGTCAGAGGTAACCTTGGGTAAATTTTATTCGGGAGCTAAATAGGTCATCTTCCTTAGAGTTAAATCTGCTTTTTATTTGTGTAGTAACATTAACATCTCAAAGGTAAGCATAAAACACAATTGTGTTTTTGTGTAAAAAATACAAATCAAACATTACGCTTTACGACAAACTGTCAGTCTCCATGAATTTAGCTCCACTAAATTTACCCAGTGTTATCATCTGACCCGAGTGTGAGCGGGGAGATTGTCTGGAGGTTAATGTCAACGACTATGCCTTCACTCTCTCTAGGTAAGCAAGCTTTCAGTGGAACCTGCAGATTTCTTTAGCTGCATCGTGGTTAAGGGTTACGCTTCTTGCTAAACATCCTAAAGGGGTAAGGGTTCAAACCCACTTAGGGACTTTTGAAAAATATAATATTTTATATATTGCTATATTACAGCTATATATATCTAATATATAATTACGATATTACATATATAGAATATATATATAATTAAATATTATAGTTAATCAGTTTGTCGCTTGTGGTGTGAAGTCGTGTGTACTTGTTCTTCTCGTGGTCATTTATTTTTTTTTAAATAAATTAATTTATACTTTTTAAGTTTTTAAATGTTCTTTTAAGTTTTTAATATTAAATTACAATTGGTTTCGAATTTTGGCATTTTTCGTGTTTTAAGTATTCTTGATTGTTTGCCATCGTGTTTTTATAATGTTTACTTTTTGGCATTTAGTATTTGTACTTTGAAAACTTTGTCCATCCTGGGAATCTTAAGTTTAGTTTGATTTTTATAAATCTTTTGTAAACATTATCTTAAACACTATTATAGGAATTTTAGTTTTTCGGTGTTTCTTTTAATTAATATTGAACTATACGTAAACGGTTTTTATTCTTCTAAGGTTTTTACATATTCATAATTGTAAACAGTCGCTTTTAGTTTTTTTTTTTTCTAAAACATTATCTAAGTTATACTTTTAGTACACGATCGCTTGTGTGTGTGTGTGTTTGTGTGTGGTGTCGTGTGTTTGGTTGTGTGTGTGTGCGTGCTGCTCAGTGTGTGTTAATTTTAGATCCATGCATTTTTAAACATTTTTTTAACATATTTAAAATTGTTTGTTTTTGTGTTGTCTTTTAATTTGACATTGGGAAACGTAAAGTTCTCTTTTCTAGGTTTTATAAAATATCGTCCAAGTTTAGCAATCAAACCTTGGTGATAACTTTTATATTTTTTTTTCTAACCTTAGTTTTAGTTATACTGTTAGTTTAGTACAATCGATCGCTTGTGTGTTTGTGGTGTGTGTGTTGTGTGTGTGTGTGTGATGGTGTGTGTGGTCGTGTTTGTGTGTGTGTGTTGTGGATTGATCGGCTGGGTAATAATTGTAATAAACAAAAACGGTGGTGTTTGTTTGTGCGAGTGGCTGATCTAATGACTGTTCGAAGTAGATGTGGGGGTGGTCGCGCAGGCGGGGGTTTCTATTGACTTTGCTAACGTCCGTGGCCTGCAGCTAACCAGGAATCTGTGGAATATCACCTCTCTAAACTCTCAGACCTAACTTTTATTTTGTACTGGAGACCCGCTGGCCCAGGGATTCTTTTCAATAAACTTAATATCTCCAACATAACTTTTTTCTTAAATAATTTCCGTCTAAATGGTTGTGTCTGTGCCTATATAAACATAAACACTCCTGTAACACGTCTCGAGAATCTTGAATCTCCTAATTTCGATGTTCGTGGCTAAAAATCTTCTCCCTAACTACTATCATTATCTTGTGTTTCTGCTACTGCTCCCCTAATGGAACAGATTTTCAAAATTTTTTTGACTATCTTACTGCTTCTCATGAGAACGTTACTTCTTCCCATCCATGCTGAGATCGCTCTTAAATTTAGGGGATCTTCAACGTTACACCACAACTTGAGTGGGTTGGGTTTCTCATCAGACTGATGCGGCGGGGAGGAGGCCAAAACATTCAGTATTCTCAACGCTCTGGAACAGTTAATTAAGGAACCTAAACTATTCCAGATCGTCCTAAACCAATTCTTGAATACGCTTGACTTATGTTTTACCACTAACTCCTTCTCGTTTTAAATACACCATTTCTCCTCCTATTGTTAAACTCTGACACACAATCTTGTAGCTTTTAATTATATACACTTTTTCTTCCAGCAGCTCCACCATGCCCTAGACGTATTTCTGGCACTCTAATCGGGCTAATTGGGGGGAACTTGCGTTGTTTTTGGCTAACTACTCTTGGAAAGAATCCTGCTTTGACTCCGGGATGCCTGGTCAACGCTGAAAGGTGGGGGCCGTAATCAACGATGGGTGAGCAGGTTCTTCCATCTTCAACTAAATCTTTTTCTCCCCAAGATCCATGGTTCGATGAAGCTGTTCTCGCTCCATTCAGGAGAAGACATTGCGTATCGGGCATGGAAAAACTCTCATTCTCCTATTAACTCTTACTAATTTTAATTCTGCTCGGGAAATCGTTGCCAGGGATACTAGATTCGACAGGCGCTAAGCGCCACTTTCACTAAAAGAAACGGTTGCGACACCTGCTGGTCGGTTCTCCTAACAGATTAAAGAATTTCTGCCGCTTCCAAAAACATCTCTAACAAACTTCTCTTGTTAATACTCTGCCTTATCCTGCCCCTTATTCGCGTTGATCGTTCTGTTGCTAACTCTCCTTCGTGAAAATGGCCAATCCTCTTCGGGCCTTCGACTTTTTCATCTAATTCTAAACCGCTGGACGATTCTGGCATCCCGTCCTCCTCTCCTTCTCCTCTCAGGTTTCCCATGTCTTTCCTGTGATTTGTGAACACACATGATCGTGTGCATGGGATCCTGAGATATATGAACGTCAAGAAGGCTAGTGGCCCGGATGGGATTCTCCCGTGTTTTGAGGGAGTGTGCCTTCGTGCTGGCGCCTGTCTCGTTCAACTCTACTCTCTATGTTTAAATACTTCAACCTTTTCCTCGTGCTGGAAGAGCGCACATGTCCAACCGATCCTGATAAAGGAGCCGCCCTGAAATCTATTCATAACTATCGCCCCTAAGCTCATTCACTTGTATTCTAATCTAATCTTTGAAACTCTTCATTAACTCTCATTTCCTTGGATCATCTGGAGTCTCATTCCTTCTTTCAGATGCATCAGCTATGGCTTTCGTCGTTCGAGGTCACTGGTGACATACTTTCCTAATTAACTAATTTTTGGTCTTCTGCCCTTAGGGACCGTGGGGAGTTTTGCGTGGTGGCGCTTGACTAGGAAAGTTTTTGACCGGGTTTGGCACGCTCACTGCTTTCTAAGCTCCTTCCTTTGGTTTCCTCCTTCTCTTTTGCTTACTCTTGTCTAGTTTTTCCTCTCCGATCGCTCTAATATCAGCATCGTTGATGGACGGCGACCTCTTTTCCTTTCCTTGTTAATTGTGGTGTTTCCGCTTCTGTTCTATCTCCACTTTATTCCTACTTTTCATCAAAATCTTCTTCTCAGCTGGACTTCCAACTCTGTTCTCTTATGCCGATGACTCACCCCTCACTCTCTACTCACTTCAAATCTGCTCCCTCTTTTGCTTCTAGTAGTTTGCCTCTCGTCTTCAGCTTTCCGAATCCTCTCCTTGTCGATCTGGATGGGTTTCCGGTGGGGTCACCGCAACCTGTACATTCAACTCTTAAAAACTCAATTTCTCTACCTCTCTCTCAAGACACCTCTCCAAACTTTTCTACTCTCTTAAACACCTCCCAACTATCTTCACTTATGAACAACAATAAACATTCTTGGTCTAACATAAACAAAAAATTGTCTTGGAAACCTCATAATTCAATGATTGCTAAGGTGGCCTCAAAGAACTGGGAGTTCTGTTCAGGTTGGGGAATTTTTTTCCTCTGCACAGCTTGCTCAAGTTATATAAGGGCCTTATTCGCCTTGTATGATGTACTGTTCTCACATTTGGGGGGGGCCCCACTCTTCTATTAGACAGGGTGGGTCTAAAGCTAAAGGGACTAGTAAAGTGTCCTCTACTCTCTACCTCCTTTGATCCTAAATCTCTGCGACGTGACGTTGGCGCACTATTCCTTTTCTAGGTACTACAAGGGTAGATGCTCAGGGGAGTTGGCCGCTCGTATCCCACCTCCATTGCGCCCTCGCAATACAAGTGGTGCCATGCTCTCGCATGAATTTTGCGTGAGTATTGGAAACACCCACTTCGTCGTTGTGGGCCTCTTCTTCCAGCTGTTCATATACCTTCATCTTTAAATCCACTGTTTTTCCAATATATTTAAATTCAATTCTAGCTACTCCGCGCTTCACCTGAGGAGATTTGACTTTAGGCTGGGGATTGGGAGGGGTTTTCCCTTGTCAGTGTCGCACTCTTCTAGGTGAGACCTCGAAGGAGACTCGCGCTACGCTACAGCGCAGGTCGCTCTGTAGCTGGAGAATCTGTGATCACACGCTATCTTAAATAGTATATTATTATATTATAAAGAAGGCCTTAGTAAGTGATGTATAAGGGAGCTACTGATGCCGGACTAAAGGAGATTATATATATTATATATGATATATTATAGATTATATATATTATATATATATATATTATATATATATATATATATATATATTATATTATAATTTATTATATATATTTAATGATGATATAAATTAGAGAGTCAATCAGCTTTTCTGCAGTATTATGTATTTTTTATATTATTAAATCCCGGCTTTCATTTCTCAAGACACAATGTCAGGATCTAAATGCTATAAATGCAATTTTTTTGTTTTGGGAAATTATTTTTTATTTATACTATGATAAAAATATTAATTCTTACTGTATTATTATTATTATTATTATCTATTATTATTATTTATTATTTTATTATTATTATTCTATTATTATTATTATTAATTCTTTATTATTAATTTTATTATTATATATTATTATTATTATTAATAATTATCTATTATTATTATTAATTATTCTTTATTATTATTATTTTTTGTATTTATTTTATTTATATATATTATTATTATTAAAATTATTATTATTATTATTATTAGTTTATTATTATTTTATTTAAAAAGGGAAAATTTAGACATATATTATTATTATTAATTATTATTATTATTTATTATTTTGTATTATTTTTTATTTTATTATTATTTATTATTAACTATTATTAATTTATATTATTATTATGTAGTGATGCTATTATTAATTATATTATTTAATTATTATTATTATTATTATTATTATTGTATTATTTTATATATTATTATTCATGTTTATTATAATTATCTTTATATAATTATTAATTATTATTTATTATTAGTTATTTGCCATTAATTATTATTATTATGATATTTATTATTATTATTCATTATTATTATTATTTTACACTCGTTTTATTAGAGAAGAGCTAATTCCTATTTATTCATATTATTTTATATTAATCAATTATTATGATTTAGATTGATTTAAAATATCATTAAACAGTATAAATTATTATTATTATTATATTTATTATTAGTTATTATTATTTATTATTAATTGTTATATTATTTATTTTATTAGTTATTATTATTAATTATGTATTTATATTAATATATTAATTATTATTATTATTATTATTATTATATATTATTATTATTATTATTATTATTATTCTTATTTTTTACAAGTTCTTTCATCTTCTTCGTTTAAAACAACTCAGCATTTCAAATGTAAGGAAGGGGATTTGTGATCCCGTTACGTGTAATGGCTCCCATATTGTTTAACTTGGTTTATTTTATACTGTGTTACATAATTCGGTCTTAAAGTGTAGTTTGTATCCCCATGTAGAGGAATACAATCCTACTTTTATGCATTTAAATTGATACATCAACTTCATTCTTTGTAATCCTCTTCGAACTCCTGACAAGGGTACTTAACTATTGAGGAGCACCGTCTGCTCGTGTGTAGTATTATTATTATTGATTATTGATTAAGTTATTAATTATTATTATTATTATTATTAGTCTATTTATTATATTATTATTATTATTATTATTATTATTATATATTATTCATTATTATTATTCTTATTATTGATTAATATTAATTCTTGATTACTATTATTTAATTATTATTATTATTTATTATTATTAATTTATTGTTATTATTATTATGATATTATTATTATTATTTCTCTTACTACCAACTTACTTAGTAGTATTAATTATATTATAAATATTTATTATGTATTATTATGCTTATTATTATTATTAATATTATTATTATTATTATTTAATTATGTTTGATTATAATATATATATATATATATTATACATTATAACTATTATTATATATGAATATGATATATATTTATATATATATATATATTATTATATATAATTACTTATATTTATATATAATCTATATTATATAATTATATGTATATATTATATATTTATAATATCTATTATATTGATAGTATATATATATATAGTATATATATATATACTCTATTATATATATATATATAATATAATATATTAATATATATATATTATCTATAATCTTATATATAGTTATATATATATAATATATATATGTATTATACGACATGAAACAAAAACAATCCTTTTTCAACAGGAGGGGCAACACAAAAAAGATGAAAGAAATAAACAAACAAAAAGGAAATAAATTCCCCCGTCCTTTGTCTTACGCATTCCTCAGGTGGACGCAAAGAAGCGCGGAAAGATCGATAATGAGGAAAAAAATAGAATGAGGAAAATTGTTCAACAAAAAACAAGATGTGGCTGAAGGAGGCCAAAACAACGGGCAACCTTGAAAGTCTCCAATTTCTCACAACAATACTCTGTGAAGGTAAGGCACCTCTTGTTTTACGAGGGCGACGGACTGGTTGAGGGATGTGAGAGGTCAATTGTCTCGACCACTGCAGTTGAAATACCTATAAAAAAAGATTTTTGGGCAAAAACTATCACCTCGCAGAGGAGAGGGGTCAAGAGCATTAGAAGTATGGAGTTTATTAGTCTCTTAGCCTTAGCCACAACACTATCCATAAGGAGGGTGGAACCGGATCCCAAAATGGGATAACAGTATTCATACCAGGGGCGAATAAGACTTATATAAATGGAGTAACTGAGCAGAAGAAAATTCACGCAATCTGAACACAATTCCCAGCTTCATTGAGACCATTTTAGCAACGATTTGATTTGAGGGTCCTCAAAGACAATATCACTATTTTGTTCAGTTCAGAATATATTTATGTTGTTTACGTGAAGAGCATTAGAAGCCGTCGACAGGGTATTGGAAAGTTTGGAAAAGTGTTTTAGAGACGGGAGAATAATGGAAGAGGTTGAGTTTTTATAAAAGAGTTGAATTTCACAAGAATGCGCGTCTTAAGCCCCCGGCTGAGATCCCGACCATAACAATCTTGCATAATTGAATCGGCAACTGTAGAGGAGCAACATCTAGATACAACGGGGAGCCATTTTCTGAAAGAGTGGCAAGGAATTGGTAAGAGTTGAACTCAGCACTTAAGAGTGAACAGAGGTAGCATAGTCCTCAAAGAAGACCGTTAAGAACATTAGGAATAAAGGGGAGAATAAAACAAACCCTGAGGAACACACCATTAATAAGAAAAAAGAGAAACAGGTTGTCCATAAACAAGAGCTGTAAATGGAATCGATCTGAAAAGAAACTTGAACAAAGAGTAAAAGCGCATTAGGAAATCCAAAGAAGGTTGCTTAGAGAGTGATGATGCATTGTCATACACTGTCAGAAGCCTTAGATATTTCAAGCGCTACCCGACACGAGATCCCCATAGTCCCCTAAGGGCAGAAGAACCATAAATATTAGCCTATTATTATTATATATATATATATATATTATTATATAATATATATATAATATTATTATATATATTATATTAATATATATTAATTATTATATTAAATATATATAATATCTAAATATATATATTCTATATATATATATATATATATATATATAATATATCTATTTAAATATTATATATAGTATATATATATATATTATATTATATATAGTATATTATTATTATATAATACATATTGTTAACATTATATATATTATAAATATATAATATATCTATATTATATCTATTATATATTAGATATATATATATATATAATATTATATATATATTAAATAATTTCTAAAACTATCTAATTTTTAATAAACGTGATAATCTGAATACGCGAGTCGAGCGCACATTCAGAACGGTAATGCGAGCAACTGTTGGTCCGCGAGCTACGGGTTGGGCCCACTGCTCTATATGATATTTAAATATATATATATTTTTTTAGACATGTGTATTAAAAGAATTATGTTAGGGCTCAGTAAAAGAGCTGGATTTACAACCTAACATGGCCGCAGCTCCTTTGTGTGCTTTGGTGAGTAATGAACACACTACTAAAATATTAGTAGTAGTAATAATAATAATAATAATAATAATAATAATATATAATATTAATATCAATAATAAAAATACTTTATAAATACAATGAGTTATACTAAATAATATACTAAAACTACTATTTATATTATTAATTAGTACTACTACTATTATTATTATTATTATTATTATTATTATTATTATTATTATTATTATTATTATTATTATTATTATTATTATTATTATTATTATTATTATTTATCATTTTTATTTTATTATTTATTATTCATTGATTATTATTAATTTTTATTATTATTATGTTATTTTTGTTAATTATTATTATTATTTATTATTAGTTTATTATTTTTTATTATTTTTAGTTATTTTTTTTAAGTATTATTCTTTTTATTTTTATTATTTATATAATTATTTTTTTACTAAATTATTATCATTTAACTATTATTTATTATAATTATTATTTTTATTTTATTTATTATTATTTATGAAATAATTAAGTAAATAGACCTTCATATTCGAAGGTAATTA
The DNA here is from genome assembly GCA_015478945.1 of Trachelipus rathkii. Classification (NCBI taxonomy): domain Eukaryota; kingdom Metazoa; phylum Arthropoda; class Malacostraca; order Isopoda; family Trachelipodidae; genus Trachelipus; species Trachelipus rathkii. The sequence continues at coordinate 65,177 of JABUQX010132300.1, forward strand.
ATTGAGATGAATATTTCGACAGTAAAAATAATTCGCTAATGCATATAAAACATATATATATAATTATATAGGTATTATTATATATATATAATATTATATATATTATATATATATATATAGTAATCATATATAGTATATTTATATTATTATATTATATTATAATATATATATATTATATATTATAGTATGATAATGTAATAAAATATAATATAATTATTATAGATAATAAATAATAATAATAATAATAATAATAATATAATGAATATAGTAAATAATAAATATAATATAATATAAAATAATAATAATATAAAATTTACTTTAAATTTTATCAAAAAACTAAATACTTATATAAATAAAACTCTATAATTATTATATAGTAATATAATAATCAAAATAATCAAAATAATTTGCTATAGGAATTATTATTGTCAAATTCCATTTCTTCTATTTATTTAATTATTAATTGATTTATATTATTATTTTTATGGTTATTATCAATGACTATATTTATTATTATTATTATTATTAATTATTATTATTATTATTATTATTATCATATTTTAATTATTTATTATTATTATTTATTATTATTATATTTATTATTATTATTATTATTATATTTATTATATTATTATTATTTTATTTTATTATTGATGTATATTATATATATTATTATTATATTATTATTATTATTATTTATTTTATTATTAATTATTTTTTATTATCTATACTATTATAATCATTATTACTTACAACATAACTATGATTGGGCATCAATTCTTCATTATTAAGATTCTGCAATTTAGCTCCTAGGAGGAAGTCACAGGCTTTGTTATTTAAATTGAGATTGATTCGCAGCATAAACGTAAATGATATAAACATATATATTAAATATATAGTTATATATATATATTATTAATATTAATATATAGTATCATATATTTATTATATATATCTTATGTATCGCGACTGGAATAAGCGTAGATTGCCGAAGTATTAGGCTTGCTCGGTGGTATTACTATAGTATATGGTGTTATATATATTCAGCATATAGTATATTTATTATATTCAGTAATATCTGTACAAGGATAATATTTTATATATATTATAGTATATCATATGATATCTATAGAGTGTATTATAATGTATTACTTATAGTGCTATACGGTTCAGTTACTATATATATTAATATATTTAGTTTAGTTA
>JABUQX010132301.1:10000-12500 GCA_015478945.1 Trachelipus rathkii
AAGATCACGCACATAACTATGTTTATTCCTTTTTGTTTATATTATTTAAAATCTTAAGTCAGCCAATAAGAGTCTTTTCCCTGACCGGCAATATCTGACGCCAAAACGAGGGAAGACGTTAGTTAGGCTACAACAACAGAGCCATTAACAAGTGCCCAGGGCGTCGCCCTGGCACTCTCTAAATATATTATTTTTATAATAAAATTAAAGGTGTTAGATTATTATTAATGTTCTTATAAAGAAGATCTCTTTTAAGTGTCATTTGATACGTAGTATTGATCACAAGTGAAATAATCAGATAAGATAAAAATTAGAGAGAATGGTGATCAAAATCTAGCACAGTATATCGAAGCATATAGCTTTCGCCCCTGTGCAAGTCATTCTAATAAATATAATATTTTGGATTTGATTACTCACGAAAATGTGGTCGACGGGTCTGTGACCCAATCCTTATTTATTATACAAAATAAAAATTATCTATTATGATCTGCGATCAAACTATAATAAGAAAAGAATATTAATAAAGAATAACATCAAATCTTTTGAATACACCTTCCATCTTATTAATTAGTGTACCCGAGGGGGTGAGGGATTTAATTCTATGTTTAATTGATTAATGAACTCATCTACTCGCGCTACATATATATGTGGATGTGTGCCCCCTGATCGTGCTTAAAAATACCAACCTGTCTGATAAAAAGGGTCAAATAATAAAAATAATAATAATAATAATAATAATAATAATAATAATAATAATAATAAATGACGCGGTGATGAAAGTGGCTAGGATTATCTAAACCCAAGTGAAGTTATTAAAAAAGTAAGTCTTGAGGTTCAATATTGATAATGATAAATGATAATGATAACGTGAAGAAAATTTCCTTTTTTTAAAAGAAAATAAAAAGTCGTTATCCAGTACAAAAAAAAAAAAAAAAAAAAAAAAAAAAAAGTCATTTCATTAAAAAAAAAAAACAAAAAAAAAAAAAAAAAAAAAAAAAAAAAAAAAAAAAAGATCGTCAACAATTCAAATACAAGAAAGCTTCGACCTGCTATTATATGGGGGATGGGTAGAGAAACGAAAACTCCCCACCATTGAGACCCGCCAAAAGCAAGTAAGAAAACGCTTTCTCTAAAAATGTGAAACTCAAGAAGAGACTAGTCAGATTCCTGATTTGAAGACTCACGGTCCCAAACGTTATAGCCTTTTACTCATCGAAGTAGGCTTAACTAAAAATTGGGGCGAGAACACGCGAGTTTACTATAACAACTACAAAAGTCAAAGTCGCCTCTAAGAGTTAAAGCTCAAAATTGCCTGTCTTTCAAAGCTCTCCATTCTCACATATGGTTTATTTTCATCATCGAAAGTAATTTTTGTAAGTGCAAATGTGATCTTATAATTATTTGTTTTATTAAAAAGTAATTAAAATATATTATAATACGGTGGCATAATGATGTTATAAATTATGGAAAATCAGATAGACTTCTTTTTGTCATAGAATAATTATAAGAATCTTGTGTATATTTAAATAAACTTGTGTTTACAATGTGTAAGAAGGTGGGTATCCCCCATCCTTCGGTACTCTTACCCCCCAAAAAATTGGGAGGGAAAGAAGGTTGAACTTGTAAATAAAACTTTAAGAAATGCTTGTAATACGGGTACCGAAAAAGGTCTTCCGTGAAACTTGATAATAAAAATTTCCTTTTTTTTAGGAAAGAAAGTGTAATTTTGTATTTTTAAGAGTAACAAAAATTTATATTTTAAATTGCGAAAAATGTAGAACAAAGAAACGCTTGTAAGACGGACTTTAAGGAGATACCGTTGTTATTCATATAATAAAATTCCTTCTCTGAGGAAGAAAAATTGTAACTTGGTATTTGTAGGAAGATTAAAATTTATATTTTAAATTATCTATGTTGTAAAGACCTTGAGTCTGTGGGTATATTTAAATGCGTGGAGATCTCCATATTAAAAAAATTATTGTATTTTATTTATTAAGTATGATAATTAGATTAGGATGTTCGGTTCCTCTGATTAAAAAATATAATGAAATTATTATAATTAGTTATATACGAGTTTATTTTATGTGTCAATAGTAAGATCTGTCTGTTTAAAAGTATTTTTATAATGTTTTATGTTGCCGTCTAATTAATGTATTTTTCGAATTATTATGAAATCATATTTAAAAATTATCTGAAATAACGAGTGAAATGATACTTTCGTTCGAAGTACTCTGTGTGTGGGAGGAGCTAACAGCTGCACTCTTCCAAAAAGACTATGACGCATCCACGAAGAGGTTGCTGGTGCTAAAAGGCAGGCGATCTAGGCTGTTAACCAAACGAGAAAAAAAAAGCGAGAGAACTGTGTGATCTAAAAATGAAATAAATTCTACGGAATGTTTTTGCCGACATTAAAATTTAAAAAAAAAAAAATGTATTTTTTTAGAATTGAAGGCTGGGTATTCTTGATCAACCGGGGATGCACCAGATGTACGCTACCGTA
>JABUQX010132301.1:22500-27500 GCA_015478945.1 Trachelipus rathkii
TCATAGAAGCTCCAGATTTGCACTGAAACACAATTATAGTTCAGCGTTGGTTTTTTGGTCGTAAAAATTCTTACGCAGAGTAAAGAAGGTCTAGAAATAGCTTACTTTTTTTTTTTTTACTATTTTATAGCATACTATTTTCCCTATGATTTTTACAATCCTTTTTATATTTAATTTCATTTATAATAAGTTAAAATTAAAAATTTACTTTAGATCAAAAGGTCAATAGCTAGACTTTGTCCTATATATATTATATATATATATATATTTAACTATGCATAAATATATATACATATATAATATATAAATATAAATAAAAATATATATTTTATATAAAAATATATATATATATATATTTTATATATATATATATATATATATATATATATATATATATATATATATATATATATACTATATATATATATATATATATATATATATAATATATATATATTATATATATATAATATCAAATAGTTAGTTCATTATTTTAACTTTCGTTGGAACACACTCTCTAGACTTTAACCTAATAATATATATATATATATATATATATATATATATATATATATAATATATATATAATATTATATATATATATATATATATATAATATATATATATTATATATATATATATATATATATTAATTAATAAAATTAATAATTATATATATATATATAATATATATATTATATATATATATATATATATATAATAATTATTGTTATAACAATTCAAAAAATTTCCAAGTAAATAAAATTAATATTAAAAATTTGATTAAAAAGTAAATTATTTAATAAAATATTTTCTAATGATTCTTCTAAGATCATCAATGTAACACAAAAAATGTTTGTTTTTATTTTTTTTATTGAATCATATATTTTTTTTACGCTGAACACAGAAATGACCTTCATTTTTTTTCTATCATCGATACTTTGAAAGTTATTGCAATATTTAAGTTTTGGCATTTTTATGGTTTGTTAATGAGCTTACACTGTAGGTACTTATTACAATTTTTTATTTCAAAGGTTTAAATTTACGAACAGAAACTTAAAAAAGACTTTTTACTTGATAATATACATTCTAATATCCCCAAATATAAGTCAATGCCTTAATATGCCAAAAAATATGCATTTAAAAGTGCTTTGTGGATCGTGCTTTTCTCTGGTGAGTAGATTTGGATTTCTCTTCATCAAAAACCCCCATATAATCACCCACAAGCATAGCTTCATTCCAACGGCCCTGATATCTTTGTTCCATTACAGAAATATCCTGATGAAATCTTTCTCCGTGTTCATCACTGACAGCTCCACAACTAGAGAAAAAAGTCCAAATGCGAGTGTAAATAACGCACCTTTTGACATACGGAACCCCATTTTTTTTATAACAATCAATGAGCATTTTATCAGCTTTATTATATTATGTTTATTATATTATTACTAATATTCTGAAAATTATAAAAGATATTTAAGTTTGGTACCTCACCTTCAATATTATTGCACTAGAATGTAGTTAAACAATGATATATATATATATATATATATATATAATATATATATATATATATATATATATATATATATATATATATATATATATATATATATATATATATATATATATATATATATATATATATATATATATATATATATACAGTGGCGGCTCGTCTTTATGGGCTCCGGGGCTGGAGCCCCTCCAAATTAAAAATGCCAGGCATAGGATGTTGATGGAAATATAAAATTTTGTCAAATAAAAGTGAAAAGAAATTTTTTTAAACAATTTAATACATAAAAAAATAGTAATTAACAAAGAAAATAAGAAAAGAATGCTTTTTGCAACAGCAAATTTTATGTACGATATTTTTTTTTCAATATATCCAATAGTATAAAATTGGGGCTCCTATATTGCAGCCCTGAAAAAAGACCAACTTTATTAGTTCTTTAAAATAAGACAAATATGGCAACTTAACAAGAAAAAGAATACCAAATTCCTATAGTAGTTTTTAGCAAGTTGCCAGTTTGGCTTTTTTGAATTTTATAGCAACTTACGAGATTTGTCTCATATAAAATTGCATTTCAAATTTGAGGGAGTTGCTAGTTGTCCTTTAATGTCCTTCTGTACATATAAAAGACATATATTAAAGACAAATAAAAATCAGTTTATTATTAGGCTACAGAGGGATTGGATGTGTTTTTTTTTTTTTTTTTTGGTGTTGAAAATTTAATTTGTATATATGAAATAAATTATTTATTTACAGAAAAAAATAATACATTTTATATGAATGCTGATGATGATGTGCATGTGCATGTGCATGTGATGTTAATTTGAAATGTGAGCCCCAAATATTGTTAAAATTGCGTGTATTTTTAAAATTTATGTTAACATTTAAGGGAATAAAGTTTTATTTCTACTTTTGCTCTGAAACCTTCAAAGAAGGGTAAGGCTCCCTTCCCTATTGGCGATTTCGTACCAACAAAAATCTGATTTACAAAGATTCTTCGAGGTTTCAAACAGCTCTCTGTCTCGATAGTGCCAGGCGTAAGATGATATATATATATATATATATATATATATATATATATATATATAATATATATATATATTATATATATATATATAATAAAATATATATATATAATTATATATCTATTATAATATATATTATTTTTTTATATATATATAGAATTATATATATATATATATTATATTATTATATATATAAATTATATTTTTTTTTTTTTTTTTTTTTTTTTTTTTTTTTTTTTTTTTTTAGTTGTCACCCAAACCTCACGGGCAGAGCCCTATCTCAGGAGGGGGTGTTCACGCCAAAATTTTACATCGCTACGCGCAAATTAGCGCAGATGAGCACAGACGCAGGCTTTAAAGTGAGGGAGATTTAAATTCAGCAGAAAACACAGAAGATGGAAGAGAGTTCCACAGAACAGAGGTGGCGGAAAGAAGGAAGGCACGCGCAGGCGAACTATGCCTGGAGTTACAATATCTAGCAGAACTCGTGAGGGCAGACACAGCACGCCCTTGTGCTACGACAGGGCGAAGTAAACGGTGGTGGTCCGCGAGTGGCTCAATTTCCTCGAACACCTGCCGCTACGATACCTATAGAAAAGAGATTAAAGCCACCAACATCGCGCCGCAAGAGATGAGGGTCAAGTGAAGATCGAAGTACAAGAACCAGTTTTTTATAAGCTTTTTTTGCTTTGACTCGACCCTGTCCAAAGCCGGGTGAAACCAGAGCCCCCCCCAGATATGAGAAGAGTACTCCATACAAGGGCGGATGAGACCCATGTATAGCTGGAGTAAAGCTGAGAAGAGGAAAAATAGTCTCGCAGTCTGAACAGAACTCGCAGTTTCTTTGAGGCCGCCCTAGCAAACCGTTGTGATGTGAGGTTTCCATGTAGAACATTTTTTTTGTTTAATGTTGAGGCCAAGGAATGTTTATTTGTAACAGGAAGACGAGAGAACCGCTCGAAAAGATAGGATGAAGTTAGAAGGTGTTTAGAGAGGGAGAATTTGTAGAAGTTGAGTTTTTAAAAGATTAAATTTCACAAGGTTGAGACGACCCCAATCGGGAATTCTATCCAGATCGCGAGAATAGAATCGGAAAGATTGAGACGAGAGGCAATTCTAAAAGTAAAAGAGGGAGCAGAATTGAAATGAGTTTAAGAATGAAGGGTCGAGTCATCGGCATATGAGTGGATCGAGTTAGATGTGCAGGTGAGAAAGATCAATTAAATGAAAAGTAAGGATAAAGTAGGAGATAAGACCAGAACCCTGAGGACACCACTATTGCGACACGAAAAAGAAGAAGCAAGTCGCTCCATCAACCACAGCCGAAATTGAGCGACTTGAAAGAAAGCTAGACAAAAAATTAAGCAAAGAGAAGGAGGAAACCCAAAGGAGGGGAGCTTTCGGAGAGCAGTGGACGCCGTGCCAAACCGCGGTCAACATGCTTTTGGATATGTCAGGGCACACGTAAAATAGCAAGTCTCCCCGTTAGTTCCTAAAGAGGCGGAAAAACCATAAAATCGGTTAAATAGGAAGTATATCGCCAGTAGACCCTTGAGCGACGAAAGCCATACTGGCGATCGGAAAGAAGAGAATGAGATTCCCCAGATGGTCTACAAGTGAGAGTTGAGAAGGGCTTCAAAGATTTTTAGATAGAATACAAGTGAAGAGCTTTAAGGGCGATAGTTAGAAGGATCAGAGGCGGCTTCCCTTTTTCGGAATAGGTTGAACATGTGCGTGCTTCCCAACACTGAGGGAAGGTGCTAGTATTGAGACATAGAGAATATAAGAGAACAAGGGGCGGGGTCAGCACGTAAACACATTCCCTCAAAACACGGGGGGAATGCCATCCGGGCCACCCGCCTTCCTTTTACGTTCATAGATCTCAGGTAAGCCCATGCCACCCGATCAAATGTATCACAAGGCAAGACATGGACACCCTGAGAGGAGAAGAAGGAGGAGGAGGAATGGCCAGAATCGTTCAGGGTTGAGTTAGGAGGAAAATAGGAGGCCGAAGAGATTGGCCTTTTCAGTTGGAGAGTTTGCAACAGAGCCATCAGATCGAATAAGAGGAGGAAAGGCAGATTTGCAGAAGTTATTAGAGATGTTTTGGGCAAGAAGTCCAGAAAGATTTATCAGTAGGAAAACCAAGAAGGTTAGCGCACTTTCGTTTGATGAAAGCCCGCTTTTCTCGTCGAAGGTATCCCTGCAAAGATTTCTAGCTGAATGAAAATTAGCGAGATTGATAGAGAACGAGAATTTTTCCATTCCCGATACGCGCATGTGCTCTAGTCCTGAATGCCAGAGAACAAGCAGCGATTCGACCAGTGGATTATGAGGAGCAAGATTTAGTCGAAAGAAAGAATGACCTGCTCATCCGCTCGAACGTATTAACAGCTAGCTCCCACCTTAATCGGCAGAAGTCGAGCGTCACCAGAGACAAAGCAGTCATTCCAATTATAGTTAGC
>JABUQX010132301.1:35000-36455 GCA_015478945.1 Trachelipus rathkii
ATATATTCAATTAGCCCTTAAGTTTATCAACACGCTTCGCTCTTTGGCGCCCAAGATTGGGGGTAAGGTGCTGTACAAACTCGGAAAAGAAAGGCAGTAGGAGAACATGACAAAGACGAAAAGAAAGCCCAGCCTTACCACCACCCCTTCTGTACCATTAATGCATTTAATTAGTGGAGAGCTCGTCAACAGACAGAAAATCCACCTAAGAGCATCATTAGGACCACGACGGACCCTCACTATGGTAAAAGTCGTCAATGTAAGGGTTCATCCCTGGCCGCAGGTGGGCACAACCATGCCCCGCATACAAAATCCCCTCCGCATTCTCTCCTATCATGCACCTTTATTCTCGCCTCTGCCAAACTCCATTTCTCTTCTCCTTTAGACATTCGTTCACCGACTCAATCCACTTTCTCTTGCGTCTCCCAGCCGGTCGGTTCCCAACACACTCACCACTATACACACTATCCGCTTAACCAACCAACTTTCATTCCATCCTTTCACATGACGCAAACCATCTCACATACTTTCATTTATTTCTCTCAATTTACCCTTTCTTGCACACCACACCACTCTCTAATCGTTCATTCCTCACTTTATTAATTCTTTTCACACCTACATGCCCCTAACATTGTCCATCTGAACACATTGAACTTTAGATCTATACTTCTTTTTCCAGACCATAGTCTCACTACCATACATAACACAGGTAACACATACCCCTCATGTAAGACTCTAGCGCAGCTAAGACTTGTCCCTTTACATTTCAACCAACGATTTATTGGGGGGGCACCATCCACCTTCGCTGCATTCTAACAACTTTCCAACTACACTCTGCCTCATCCGTTCCTTCTCATCCAACACATACCCAAATATTTAAACTCAGACACTTGCTCCAGCTGCTCATCATCTAACATAACTTCAGCATCTGAGGGACTGGTCCTCAACTCACAACCATAACCTTACCTTTATCTACGTACTTTCAAACCGCCTCCTTTTACATACCCTGCAAATCTCTCCACAATCTTCTCAACTGCTCTTCAGGACTCGCCACAGCAGACCAAATCAATCCGGGCATACAATAGGTAGGGCAGCCCTCCAACTCCTCTCCATTCTCCATCATTCTAACACCATTTCCTGCCATCCCCCCCCCGCGAATTCTTTCATAACCCCATCCTATACACCATTGAATAACAAGGAGACCATAACACAACCCTGTCTCACTCGGCTATTAATCCTAAACCAATCACCATTGACAACATTTAGTAATATAATATAATATATAATAAATATAATATTAATATAATTAATAATAATAATAATAATAATAATATAATTAATAATCAATAATAATTAAATAATAGTAATAATAATATAGTATATAATAATAATAAATAATAACTAATATAATAATAATCAATAATAATAATATAATAATAATAATAATAATAATAA
>JABUQX010132302.1:7500-17279 GCA_015478945.1 Trachelipus rathkii
CCGAGACGAACGGGAAGATAGGCAGAAGTCAGAGTACAACAACTCTTACAGGAAAAATAAAGAGCCTGTCCACAAACCAAGATATGGGGATAAGAGAAGAGAAGAGATGAGATCAACTAATGTTTTCCGGAGGAAGACAGAGGAGGCAAGGCAAGAACAGAGCAGACTCCACGAAAAAACAGAGGAATAATTAGAGGAGTGACTGAACAAGATTTGAGAGAAAATCATGTTTGTTTTTCATGCGAAGGAATCGGTCACTCGTCGAGACTCTGTCGCTGGGAATTGCCTTACTGCCGGATATGTCAAGGTTATCATAGAAGGGGCTCGCAACCCAAGTGCAGGGACGCCCCACCATGGAAACCCTCTTCCGGAGAAAACCAAATGTTCATTCCATACAACAGCAAAGTCGATATGGAAAACGGCAGAAAGGCCCTGAAACCCGAACGTTTTGGTACAGATAGGCGAGGGCCCAGGACCTTCACGAAGAAGAAAGAAGGATACAAGCCCTCCAGTGAGAAAAAGAGCACTAGAGTTTATGTGGCCGAAGGCCAGCGAAGAGACTCTGAGTTAAGTGAAGAAGAAGAAGAGGAAGATAAGTCCTTAGATAGAGAGCCCTTCCTCTCCCTCTCCGAAGAAAGTACAGACAGAGGAAATTTTCGGATGGGGGCGAAGGCTGGAAAACAGTAAGAAGAAAAAATAAGAAAGGATATGATAAGTGGGGATTAAATGAAGAAAAAGATAAAAAAGTTGCCCAAACATTTTTTCAGGAAAGTGTTGAAAAACCATACAAACTGGGACACCATTTCTATACTAATGTCCATCTTACTCCCTCAATAGGCAGTAAGGAGGCTAAAGCATGTGTTTTATTAGATTGTGGGAGCAGTATATCCCTCGTAACACCCAAGCGTTTAAAAGAGTTAGAGAAAGAAGGTAACTTCAAAGTACCGCTCCGAAAAACAGACCTGGTGGTACAAGGGGTCGATAACAACCCAACTAAATTAAGAGGAGAAGTGCAGCTGTACCTCCGAATGCACAAAGAATATTACCTCACCACCTTCCAAGTAAGCGAGGTGCAGGGAGAACCCAGTTGGTCCATGCTGTTGGGAAATAACATTTTATCTAATTTACCCATCACTTTGAATATGTTTTCTTCAAAGATGTCTATCCACGAAGGAAAAGAGATAGACATACCGGTCTTCGCCAAATATGGTATCTATTTAGTCCGAGAACACACAGATGAGAGCCTTAGAGAAATAAAGGACTCCCCTCTGCCCAGAAAATATCCGACCAAGTCATCAGTGCCTAGGGAGGAAAAATCTTGTAGATATTCTAAGCATTTTAGGGATTCTAATCGAACTTTAAGACACTTAAACCAAACTGAACAACCAGTTGCGAACCAATCTTTTCCACAGGAAAGGCGGACAACCCTGTCAGTCGACCCAGCACATGTTGCGCACGGTCCCCTTCCACTACAAAGGAAGGCAGAACAGTCAGTCAGTCCCAACCGCGTCATGAACGGTTATTTCCCACAGAAAGAAGAAGCAACTTTGTCAGTAATACCCCCAAGCAGGCCCTCCGCGCCTCAGGGAAATAAAAGAAGTTCTGCATCGTACGGTACCGCTCGAGCCCAACTGAATCGAGAGATAAGGAGAACGGAGCCGGAAAAGGAAGAAATCCTAGCCTCCCCTCCTCCTCACAGTCCTGCGCCCAGAGGAGCCAAGCCAAAACATAAGCACACTTCTACTAAAAAAGAAAGTTCGACTCAATTAGAGAAATTACAGGCTTCAACGAACCCTGACCCTAACCAAAATGAATATTTAATGATCGACGAAGATATAGTAATCGATTTGAAGGTGATTGAAGACACTATACTGCCAAACAACTCATATGGGTACATAAAGGTTAGACCTGAGACCCAAGATGATTTTGACTTGGAGCGAAAGTGTATCATGACCCCAGCTCTCTCCAGAGGACCACTGTATATAGCAAACACAGTCAGTCCCATAAGGAATAACAGAATTGTGCTCAGTTACATAAATTTGAGTGACCTACAATTCCATTTGAAAAAAGGGATAACTCTAGGTAATAGTTACCCACTAATCAGCCAATCAGCTGAAGGAAGCCCAGACATAAGTGGACACAAGCGAGTAGTGTCAGCCAATGTAGCCACATGCTCCAAAGGTCTATCCAAGACAGAATTAAGAAAAGTGTACAGAGAAATCATCGAAGAAAAGATGTCAAAGGAAGACGCTGAGAACAGCATCCTTGAAAAGCCAGAGTATTTAGAAGACTTGCTTAATCTTTTGATGGAGTTTCATGATGTACTAGCACTTGATGATGATGCTGTCCCGGTCTGCCCACTTCAGAAGTTTAAAATTGAACTACTCCCTGACGCCCCTAAAGTAATCTTCCGTAAACAGTACAGGTTACCACATAAGTACTTACAGGACATCGATGATTACACAGATGCAGCGTTAGAGAAGGGATATATCAAGGCCTGTTACAGCCCACATTCTTCCCCACTACTGGTAGTGGCAAAAAAGAACAGTTTAAAGCCAAGGGTGTGCCTTGATTATCGCTACCTCAACTCCTACAGTGTCCAGGACGTCTACCCTCTCCCATCGATAGAAGAAATCTTTACGTCACTCGGGGGAAACACGATTTTTACGTCGATAGACCTCCTCGACGCGTACCATGCATTAGAAATAGAGGAAGAAACCCAAAAGCTAATGGCGTTTAGGACTAGGAAAGGGTTATTCTGTCCTACCCGCTTGACCTTTGGCCACCGCAATGCCCCATCTTCCTATGCTAGGGCAATGACCATGGCCTTAAATCACCTTTTAGGACCAGTTGCACAGGTCTATCTTGACGACGTACTAGTGCTAGGAAAGAACGTTACCGAACACTTCGAAAATTTGAGAAAAGTTCTAACTGCTTTCCGAGAAAACAACTTGAGAGTAAAACTGTCCAAGTGCAGCTTCTTACAGTCATCAGTTTTGTATCTAGGATTCAAGATAGGTAAAGATGGAATTAGCCCTGACCCTGTGAAAGTTGAAACAATGAAAAGTTTCATCCCTCCGACGAATGTCAAGGAGACACAGTCCATTCTTGGTTTCTTCTCTTATTTTCGCTTTTTAATAGACAATTTCGCAGTCGTTGCACAACCACTGTATGATTTAGTAAAAAAGAATGTCCCTTTTGTATGGACAGAAAAGCAACAAAAAGCATTTGACACTTTGAAAGATAAGTTGGTCGTACAACCACAGCTCACATTTCCGGATTATAGCAAAGAATTCTTCGTAAATACAGACGCGTGCGACTACGGAATTGGGGGGGTGTTGTACCAGCTTACCGACGAAGGGAAAGAGAAACCCCTTTCCTTCGTCTCCCGGGTACTCAGAGCAAGTGAGAAGAATTATGATACGATAGAAAAGGAATGCCTGGCCGTAGTGTTTTGTTTGACGAAGTTCAAAAACACGGTATTCGGCTATAAGGTCACCATTATCACTGATAATCAGCCCCTTTGTTTCATCTTCCGAAACAAACAACAGACCGGACGGTTAGCAAGATGGAATTTGTTCGTAAACAGTTTCTCTCCCACTATAGTCTATAAAAAGGGTAAAACAAATATCCCACCGGATTATTTGAGTAGACACCCAGCACCCAACGTTTTTGTAATGCAAGCTGTGTTGGAAAACAAAGGTGATTTACCTCGAACAGACTTTCCACTGAATAGAGAAACCTTCATAAAAGAACAAGAAAAATGTCCAAGGATAGGAAAATTGGTGAAATGGGTTAAGGAAAACCCAAAGACCTATCCACACATTCTTATTAAAGGTGTCTTATACTACGCCACACAAAGCGATCCTTATGTCATCCAGGTCCCCGACAGTATGATCTACACGGTGATAGACCAATGCCATGCCTCGCTGGGCAGCGGACATGGAGGACCTATAAGGACAGAAAAGAGAGTGAAGGAAAAATACGCTTTTCCCCACTTAGCAAAATTGGTGAAAGAATATTGCAGCCATTGTGTATCATGTGCTAGAGTAAAAGGTCACAAACCTCCAGTAGCAGAGATAAACAGATGGCCTTTGCCCTACACACCTTTTTCACGCGTCCATGTTGATAGTATTGGAAAACTCCCCACTTGTACCGAGTCCGGAGCCAAATATATACTAGTTTTCCGTGACGTTTTGACGCGTTACGTCGAGCTAGTGCCTTGTAAAACTAGGACAAGTAAAGAATTTGCCAGAGCACTGCAAGAGAGAGTCATATGTAGGCACAGTGCTCCCCAACTTCTTGTGTCCGACAATGCCCAGGAGTTCACAAGCCAGGTGTTTAAGGACTTGTGCAAGGCCTGGAGGATAAAAAAGGTAGAAATCATGCCTTACAAAGCATCCCAAAACGGAGTTGTGGAAAGAATAAATGCTGATATCGAGTCTTTCCTAAGACACTATGTCAATGACAACCACAAAGATTGGGATAAATATCTGAGTTTCGCCCAAATCGCGATAAATTCCGCTTACAATCGATCCATCGGTTCATCCCCACATTTCCTTTTACACGGGTACGTAAAGAGGGTCCCTTACGAAATGGAAGATTATGCTTCCCCTTTTGTAAATAAACCAGAGAAAATGAGGTTCATTTCAGATGAGGTGGATGTGCTGACGGAAAGGATCGATAATATAAGAGATTTGGCGAGAGAAAGGTTGGAGAAAGAAACGACTAAAACATTGGAGCAACAACATAAGAAGGCAAAGCAGAGAGAATTCAAAGTCGGAGACTACGTTTTCATCCGAGCAATCAAGAAGCCTTATCATAGTTCAAAACTATGTCCCAAGTTTGAAGGGCCATATATTGTCCGATGTTTGAGAGGACCAAACAAATTGATGGTAATTTGCAGAAGTTCAGGTAAGACTTTTCCGGTCCATGTGGACAATGCTAAGGTAGTTGCCGCTGAGAAGTTTGCAGATACACGGTTCGACTTTACGAACGATGAAGTTTGGAATCCTCACGAGGTTAAAAAGATGTTAAACTCCAAGGAAGATGACGAAGAGAAGAAAGATGAAGATGCGCCCAAAAGCGAATCAGGAATCGGTTCAGAAACAGAGGATGAGGTGGAAGACTATTCTCCTCCACCCGAACCGTCGTCTTCCCGTTATTATTTTCCAACTTCTCCACCACATCCAACCCAGTATGAACACAACCCTCTTCCAAATTTCCCACAGCCGTCAACTCAGTTCGAATACATTTCGCCGACAGCTCCTCCACCACAGTCAACACAGACTAGAAACTATTGGGAAAGCTATCAAGCCCCCATCAAAGAACCT
Organism: Trachelipus rathkii; assembly: GCA_015478945.1. NCBI lineage: Eukaryota > Metazoa > Arthropoda > Malacostraca > Isopoda > Trachelipodidae > Trachelipus > Trachelipus rathkii. The sequence continues at coordinate 12,834 of JABUQX010132302.1, forward strand.
ATTCCGGTGGAAACCAGAAGACGAAGCGATGAAGTAGTAGAACAAAAGAGACAGAACGACGAAGTTGTAGAAAGAAGATATAGCGATGTAGTCGCAGGAAGAACACGTGTTGACAAAGAATTCATCTGTTCCACTCCTAAAAATGACTTCCAAAGAACACCCTCTCACCCCTCAGGTCAGAGAAGAGAGTTCAGACCATCCTTATCCCCCATACAGCAAGAGATTTCAGTAGATACCACGGTTAGAGAAATTTCACAGGAGCCACCCGCAAACGAAGGTGAAATATACGGAGCCTACGGCGGATCCCCTCCAAGAATTCCTTCCCCAGAGAAATCTCCCAATGTCCCTGAAAGAGATGGCCACTATCAAATTCCCACTGTTGTAGAATCGCCACCCAAGGAAATCATCAGAGATGACAGAAAACAGGACCCGTCTTACAGACCACACAATTTGTTTTCTGGTCCCAGAGATTCTACTCCAAGAATTACAAGAAGTCAAACAAGGATAAGAGAGCAGGCTGTACAACAAGCAGAGGCAAGTGACAATACGAAGACTATAGCGAAGACTTCTGTCCAACCTCCGCCTGTTAAATTGGATTTGAATACAATAGTTAGAGGTGGTAAGACTTACTATCTGCCTCCCGGCTATTAATTCATTTCAATTTCTGTATATTCTTGTAAATTTAAGGAGAAATCCTTTCGTTTTGAATAGATTTTATAGATTTAAGGAGAAATCCTTTCGTTTTGAATAGATTTTATTAGATTTAAGGAGATACTCTTCAAATTCCGAAGAATACACTTTAATTTTAAGAAGATACTTTAATTTTAAGAAAATTGAACACACATATGCACTCGCATCTGTTCATGTATTAGTTTGGATTAGATAAAAAAGATCGATCATAGTTTAAGTACATTAGTTTGGATTAGAACTTCAAATATTGAAGATGGACTTTAATTTTAGGACAATGTTGGACATACATTTGTGTACCTTTTGTCACCTAGTATTTAAAATATTAATCTGGATTAAGAAAAAAAAATTTTTTTTTTTAAATTTAAAAATTTAAGTTCCTTAGCCTGGATTAGAAACGTTAGAATTATGTTAGTTTTATCTCGACTTATACAGTTATTAAGCCATTTATATTTCTGTTTAATTTTTACTAAAAATTTTATTCCGTTTTAGCTCCAGAGAGGGGACAACGCAATTTTTTAAATAAAGAAAAAAAGAAAAAGAAAAATGAAAAAACTTTTCTTTAATGAAAAATAAAAAATAAAAAAGAAACTAAAAATAAAGTTAAGAACCTTAAGTAAGTTAAGTAACTAAAAATAAAGTTAAGAACTTTAAGTAAGTTAAATAAACTAAAATAACTAAATATAAGAACTTTAAGTAAGTTAAGTAACTAAAAATAAAGTTAAGAATCTTAAGTAAGTTAAATGGCAAATAATTAAAAGTATAGATTAAAGAAAACTTAGAATAGTTAAGCACTTAAGTAGTAAATGTAAGAACCTTACTAACAACTTTATAATTAAGAAATCATTTAAGTTTAAAATGCAAACAATTTGCTTAATTAATTACTAAGTTCCAATTTAAAATTTAATTACATTATTTAGGCGACCTTGAAATTATTCTGAAAACAAATACTTCAATACGATTAAATATTTCAGAAATGGAATTCGGGAAAATGATCTTGTTTCTACTCACCATCATAACGACATGTCAAAGCATAATAGTAAAAGAAAATGAAGAAACAAAGATTCTGCCTGGTTTGGTTTTATATCGCACCGGTGAAGTAAGTTTTATAGAAGGATATTTAGATCTAATCGTTTCATTAGAATGTCCCTCAGACGTAAAAGAAACTGTCATCAAAACAACCAAGCTAGTGAACAACATCAAAGATTCATTCTTACCAACGTTCGAAGCCACATTTCTGAATGTTTCAATCACACAAAGGGCTCACCAATGGGAATTTAAACTAATGACCATTCGAGTAAAAGTTCTAGCCCAGAAATTAAATGAAGTAAGTGAGTTACCTTGGATCTCAGCACGATCAAGAAAGAAACGAGCTGCTTTTGAGTTCGGAGGAGACGTCCTCAACATTCTTTTTGGTACGGCTACAGATAAGCAAGTAAAGCTCCTTAGGAAAAAAATCAACATCTTAGGAAACTACGCTTCTACATCAAACCTACTCATTACCGAACTAAAAGAGCAATTAAAGGCAAATACTCGCACATTAATAAACTTTAGGGATAGCTTACGAAAGTTAATTGAATTCCAAACAAGTCTAAGTGCTACGCATAACATTATAAATCAATTGGGAAGTATCCGGGCATTAGTAAATTTAATCGAGCAAGCTATAACCAGTATACACAATATTCACCAATTGGTGATAACCTCTCTTCAACTCGCTAAAAGTAAAATTACTAACTCCCAACTTTACTCTCCTATATTCCTCTTACCTTTCATTCTAGAAATGAACAAAGAAACTAAACTGCATACGGTCATACCCCTAGAAACAAAAACATACCAATCCTTCTTGACTTACTCTTGGACTATTCAATCTGCAGCTAGCCCTTATGAATTAATTACCTTAATACCTTTTATCTCAGTGGAGATATTCACTTCTTATAAGCTTATACCTTTTCCTACCCATCTTCCTTTAAACAAATCTCTTGTTCGAGTTATGTACAATGACCCAAACAACTACTTCTTTGTGAATTACGGTCAACGGAAATACACCTATCTAAAGGAATCGGCACATCACCTTTGTCGACATTTAGGCCAACTAGCAGTTTGCCCCCAATCCCAAGTATTAGCTTCTATTGATGATCAGTCTTGTTTGTTAGCACTCATCCTAAATTTTACCAATGATTTTTCACACTGCCCTATCGCAGAGTACAAACCTGTAGAACCCTATACTGTCACTCTAGGACACTTCACTCTTATTTCTTTTTCAGAAAAAACTAGGGCTTCAATCGCATGTGAGAAACCCAACTCCATACAGCATGTGTATGACTATGTCTTTACTATTCCTCATGGATGTGCATTTATTTCTTCTAAATTTCAATTCAAAAATCCCATCCATCTAGAAAAGAACATCACACTCTCTTCCTTGATCTCTCACTCTGATCATGTTCTGTTCAACTTTCTATCGCATGTTGCTCTACCTAACATCTCCTCTGTTCTATTTCCTAAGTTTCAAGCTCTGAAGAAAATCCATTGGAACCAAAGACTAGATCAGTTAAATCAATCGATGCACCCTTTCACCCCGTATTTTCCACAAATGAAATTCATCCCATATATCGGAGGAGGAACCTCAGGAACTATCTTTTTCCTTGCGGTTCTTGTTATCGCGTACTTCGTTTGGACTAAAAGAACATACCTTTGTAGGAAGTGCATACCAGTAGTATCGAATCCAACTGAAAGCATCCCACTTCAGGCAATCCCAACTTCTAATGTTCGAATACAACTAGCACCTGAAGATGCACCTCAGGATAGTGCGGTTCAGATTAGATCTCTGTCCCGTTCTCCAACTCCAGCCCAGAGGCTATCCATTCTGCCTCGACCTCCTATGCCTCTTCCAAATACTCGAGCCATCACTTCGGCTGAAGCTCACGTGACTTATTCCAATTGAAAACAGTCTTTAGGGTAAAGACTCCTTCATCAAAAGAGGGGTCCTTTATCGGAATAAAGGTGTATATAATATATATACACACTTTCTTCAGAACAAAATCAAACGAAAATTCTTACTCTCAAAACGATTAAGAACGTTCGCTTAGAAACGGAATTTCGTCACGTCGCAATACCTCAGTTTGATATCCAAACGAATGCAAATTTACTGTGTTTTGTTTGTACGCATTACTTCCCGCCCACTAGGCTCTCGCCTTCTCCTTTCCGAAAGAGAATTTAGTCATTCTGACGCTGTAAAAGCAACCAGTTGTGAACGTTGACGAGTGAAGTGGAAGTGATTTTTGATTGGGTAGTTACGCATAATATATATATATATATATATATATATATATATATATATATATATATATATATATATAATATATATATATATATATATATATATATATATATATATATATATATATATATATATATATATATATATATATATATATATATATATATATATACATAACTATATATATATATATATATATATATATATATATATACCCATTCCCAACTTCGTGAATGCAATTGTTGCGAAATTAGAAATAAGGAAAAAAGACTAGTATTCTTTCGCAGTGTTTTAATATATATATATATATATATATATATATATATATATATATATATATATATATATATATATATATATATATATATATATATCACATACCTTTTATGTATATATATATATACTATACCTACTATATGTATATATATGGTGTACAAAATATATATATATATATATATGCGCATGCTCCTGTATATATATAG
>JABUQX010132304.1:0-17500 GCA_015478945.1 Trachelipus rathkii
TAGGTAGTATATATATATATATATATATATATATATATATAGATATATATATATATAGCATATCAGTCCTTGTCCTTTTAGATGCTGAATAATAATGTGCTTTTTTTTTTTTTTTCATTTATTGTTATTATATGATATAACAACAAATTTGAGTGTTGATGAGCAGGATCAAAAAATTTTTAAATACAAAAAAAAGGTAATTATTTAATAATATCGTACTTTTTAAAAATCTTACGTTTGGCAGCAGCCGAGACAAAGTGACGTTCTGAAGATCTTTTGATGTGCCGAAATCTTCCCCTTGAAATAGAGAAATAGTTTCGCCAAAGTGCATCTTCATATAAAGTTAGGTTGAAATTTCACGCAGCAGCATCAATACAGCAAAAGCTGCCTTTACTGCATCAGATCAATAGTTGCTTACGCTTTGCGCTTTATCATGCCTCTAAGATCAGGTTATGATATGTTTTGTTGGGTATACACAAAATGTATATATGAAAACAAAACCCAATACGAACATATTTTACCCAAAAACGTTATATTTTACCTTACCTTGAGTTCTTTCGTTTTCTTTCTCATTCCCAATCAACGTTTTGCCTTACTTTATCAATTCATTTTTAATAGTTTCATTTTTGTAACTTTCTGTCTCTACTATCCTTAATTAATTGCTAGAATATTATACTACTAATATATGAAAAATAAATGGAATTTTTTTTTTTGATCTGACCTCCCGTTCCGTGTAGCCGTCCTATATAGAGCAGGATATTATATTATAGTTATATATATATATATATATATATATATATATGAAAGATATAGTTATATATATATATGCTATATATATATATATATATATGACAAAGTTTCCTTGACGCAAGTCACACGCAACTGTGAGGTCTGATAATAAATTTTTTTTTTCGCAGGTTGCCTCTATGATGACATAAATAGATGTAGTTCTAGGGGCGAAATGAGTGTTCGGTAATGTTGAATAGGGTTGTTATATATATATGTATATATATATATGCATATATATATACAGTATAGCAGCAGCAGTATATATATATATATAAGCAAAGTATATGTTATATGAGCAGCAGTATATATATAATATATATATATATATATATATATATATATACCTATATGGGTATACTAAGTTTCTTTTCTGACCTAACAGATATTTATTTGATATTTAAATTACAAAACTATCGAGGGAAACCAATAGAATGCCGATTTTGTATTTTTAATATTAAATTTCAAAAGCATTATTAAACGTTTCAAAGGAAAATATCTTTATATAATTAAGCGCCATTTTTTTTTTAAATTCTCAAGCGTGATGTTGTGTTCTTATTTTTGTGAATATGAATTTCAAAGATTTATTCGAACTGTGTTAAAATGTTTTTACAGTTTTAGGATTCTTGCAACATTTTCTACAATAGTAGATAAAAAGTTTGTGAAAAGTGGAAGAAGCTGAAATTAAGAAACCGGCCAATTAAATATTCCAATACGAGGCCGAAGTAAACTACATCTACTCTGCTATTTGCCATCATTTTATGTATCAAAGAAAACTTCTTAAAGATGAAAGATTTGAACATTTCCTGTGAGTAAATTATTCATTAAACTTAAATATTAGTAATTTTTTACTTAAAAACAAACTATATATATATATATATATATATTATTTGTAAAGGTATTACACAGCATGATATATATATATATGGTATATAAGTGCTATATATATATATATATATATATATATATATATATATATATATATATAGTTATATATATATATATATATATATATATATATATATATATGGTCAGCTTTTCGATTATCCGTCATATATATCTTCAAAACTAAAGATAAATACAGGGAAAAGGAAATGAATACATTTTTGGAACTAAAATTTTATTAGGAAAATAAAGAACAGAAAAGATTGGCTTTTTTGGGAGCTTTGTCGGCGGGGACATAGTATATATAGATATATTATTTGTAAAGGTATTGTCGGTAACAGTGGTGGGGTTTGAGCGATTGGGAAACAACATCAAGGGGACGCTTTCCGCTACCCTGTGGAAGTGAGACCCCGTGACACCTAATGCACAGCCGTAGCAAGTTCTGAGACTCCTCCCTGAGGGAAATAGTCCAACCCGTAGTTCCCCGAAGGCCGAGAGACCCCGACTCCTGCCATCGGTGTGGTATACCCTTGGGGTATTCTTTTTGAAGCTGCAAAAATAAACAAAATTTACTAGAAAGTATATTTATTTCAACTGTGAGTAAATGTATAAAGTCTCTAAATAGCTTCTACTCATATGCCACTTATATCATTAACAATAATTTTAAACATTCTACCAAAATTAGAAACTCCAGCATTCCGGTGCAATGCATTCTTTTCCCGGTAGCTGCTGTAGTTTTTGAGATATGATTGTTTTTTTTCTAGAGGTTGACATATATATATATATATATATATATATATATATATATATATATATATATATATATATATATATAAAATAAATTTCTCTTCTTTTATATATATATATATATGTATATATATATATGACAACCTGACGAGTTAATACAGTGATAATGAAAAGGAGTAATTACTTTTTATTCTTTTATTCCTAAAACTAATTAAATCACATAGTAGGTAATGATATCAATGTAAGAACAATTTAAAACGCAATCAATTTGTTGTTCAACACAATAGGCTAATTCACAGTCATTAATAAAATGGGTGAAAGTTAATATAACAAGTTCCTACAATCAAACACAATTTTCCGGTTCTTTCCGAAGTTAAAAACGCACCTCTTTTCGTGTTTCTTGAGGCCTTACTCCTTCCTTCCCTCGAAATGCCAGACATTTCGCGGGCAGCATTGCAGTGACTCACTCTCACAAAATAGTGCCATACGAAAGGTTGTTAAATATTTTCCATATATAATAAAATTAATAGTAAAATTTGATATACAGAGCAACTATGAGAGGTGTACATAATTATTGTGAGGGCAAGAGATTTTTTTTTTTTTTTTTTTTTTTTTTTTTTTTGAGCAGACGCCGGATATTATTATTACGAAACACAAACATATCGATATTCTTAAGGGCAATACATTGTTACAAAATACATAAAAGACCTTCTTAATCCCCACCTCGGGGTTTTTGACTATTTCAACTCTTCTATTACAACCCTTCCTGTGACATTTTGTAAGGAACATGCTGGAATTTATTACTACTATTAGTGTTTGGCAGCATCGTTTCGTCTATAGTATTAGATAGAGGAAGGAGACGATTTTTTTTTGGAAGGATAAAGTGTCAATTCAACTACTGTCTAAAGAATTGCATGCAGAACTAAAAGCTCCCCCTTTTCCTCTCTTTTTTTTTTATTATTATTATCTATATATATAAATTTTTTTTTTTTTTTTTTTTTTTTTTTTTTTTTTTTTTTTTTTTTCTTGGGTTTCAGTGTCCCTATCAGTTATGTTATGAAAAATTCTTACATTTCTTAAATTTTCCACTGCCTCTTTCCCATGCTTTAAAATATAAACGTTATTCTTTTTTATTCGTAGCACCCTGAAGGGTCCTGAGTATCTCTCTGACAGTTTTCCTACATTGTACTGTTGATTTCTCACCAACACGGCCCTTGCCTTGTGGAGATCTTTCGGGATAAATATATTTTTATTTTTATATACAACATGTGGTGCCAAAGGCCTACGCATTAAGGCCACTAATTTCTTCAAATAGGCGCTTTGACTGACCGTGGCACTGAGTGCCTCCTTCTGTAACAAGCTTCCTGGCACTGATAGATTCTGGCCGAACATAAGCACACTGGGAGTAACCCCTTGGTCATTTAGAGGACTAATTCTCAAACAGTACAGTGCCCAAGGCAAAATTTCAGGCCATTTTAACCCTTCATTTTCCCCATCATTAATCATACACCTTAGCGTCACTATGAGAGCTTGGTTCAAATTTTCCACTAAGCCATTCACGTTTGGTGAGCCAGTCGTTGTGAAAATTTTATCTATGCCGAGTAGGTTACATACGTCATTAAATAATTTGGCAGTGAATTGGCTTCCTCGATCTGATATGAGTCTTTTTATTGAGCCACAAAACGGAAAAATTTCGCTCACTAACACATTCAACACCGAGTCGACTGTCGCCTGCCTAAGAGGGTAGGCGAAGGGATACTTACTAAATCTATCAATAAAAACAAGCAGATAATTGAACCCCATACTATACGGAAACTTACATAAATCCACATGGAGAGTGTCAAACTTCTCCGAGACTTCCTTAAATCTGCCGAATTCTGGAGATATCCTTCTAACACTCTTATTTTTTTGACAGACATCACAACTCTGTATAAATCTTTTTACTCTACTATGCATAAATCTGAAGGCAAAATCCGCTTTCAGAATAATCAAAGTCCGTTTAATTCCCAAGTGATTTGTATTATGTATTTTCTCTATGACATCATCCACCAGATTTTCCGGTACTAATATCCTAGCCGTGCCTGTAGAGATATCAACCGCCAAAGACAGCTCCTCGCCCCGATGGATGAATTCCTTGTAGCAGGCCTTCAATCCACTAGTTTTCAGCCCCTTTATTAGGTCCCTTATATAATCATCAGTCTCCTGTTCTATAGCTATTTCCTTGAAATCTACTCCATCCTGAATTTTCTTCATCATTCCATTTAACCCTTTTTTACTGTAAGTTATAGTATTTATTACAAAATCCTCAAAGTCATTATCATTACCAGCTTCGCTACTATTATCATTGCCACTATTATTATTATTACTACGAAGATTGTGATCACTATCGTCTTCTTTACCATTATTATTATTACTACTACTACTACTACGCATCTACCATCACTACTACTACTACTACTATCGCTTTTATTATTATTATTATTATTATTATTATTATTATTATTATTACTTCATTATTATTATTATTTGACATATTATTATTATTGTCATTTGTTGTAGACATATTATTATTATAATATTATTATTATCCCCTACTATTATTATTATTATTATTATTATTATAATATTTTCAAATTTGTATTATTACTATTATTATTGTTATTAATATTACTTTCGGTTTTATTATTACTATTATTAGATGACATTAGTTATTATTATTATTATTACCGCTTTTGTTATTATTTTTTATTAGATTAATATCATTATTATTATTATTATTATTGTCATTATTACATTATTATTATTATTATTATTATTACATATTATTAATATTATTATTATTACAATATTGCTTTCATTATTATTATTACCGCTTTTATTATTATTTTTATTATTATTATTATTATTATTATTATTTTTATTCTTATTATTATTATTATTATTATTATTATTATTAATACTCCAGTAAGTCTTGTTCTTTTAACGTTCGATTTAAAGGGCTTAACCCTTCCACAATGGAATTCTGACCCTGCCTTCCACTAAACTCCTCCTCCAGTTGTAACTCCGTCTCCATAGTATTTTGTTTTGGCCACGCCCACTCCCCATTTTCTATACAAGCCAGTTGCAATTGCAACTCCCCAGCCTCTATGATTTTATCTCTTTCGTTAGCCAATTCTGTTAAAATTATCGCCAATTTATTTTTAGCCTTAGAGACCAATTTAAATTCAACGTCAAAATTTGCAATGGCATTCAATAAATTTAATTCCCGAATATTATGAACCTTTGTGGCACTCTCTTTTTCATATAAGCTGTGATTAACCCACTGTTGCTAGTACAGACAGTGATTCTCTTATTGGCAATTAAGTAAGCATATTTTTGTAAACTGTTTTTGACGCATAAGAGCTCCTTAACCAGCTGAGGTAGGGCCACTTCTGCCTCGGTGAGTATGGTACTATAAAGCGCGAAAATCTTTGTTTGGTTATCTTCTTCTCCCATCAGTGCACTAGCTATAGTGAGTTCGCTTACCTTCGTGTATACTAGTAACTCAGTTCCTTCATCAGGGAACGACAACAGGGTGGCACTCACCATTGCCGCTTTAGCTTCTAGAAACGCTCGCTCGGCTTCTACCCCCCAGGAAATCCTTTTATTGGAGGCGGGTTTTCCTTTCAACATTTTCGTTAGGGGTTGCAACAATTGAGCCGCCCCTACTATATTGATTCGGCAGAAGTTATATAGACCGAGGAAAGCCCTAAGTTGTTTGATAGTTGTTGGCCTTGCAACATTCACCACTGCATCGATTTTCTCCTTACTAGGCTTAACCCCCTTCTCGCTAACATTGAAACCTAGAAAGTCCGTTTCTTCGACTGCAAGTACACATTTTTCTGGGTTCAGATAAATTTTCATATACTTTAATCTCTCTAAAACTTTCTCCAACATTGCAACATGCTCTTCAAGAGTCGAACTGGCAATTAAGATGTCATCTAAATAAACAAAAACGTTCCTTAAATCTCCAAACAAGATTGACATAAAGCGCTGGAAGGCACTAGAAGAACACTTATGTCCTTGTATTAAATAGTTAAAACTGTAATTACCAAATGGACAAGTAATAGTGAAATATTTCTTTGTTTCCTCGCTGACTGGCACGTTATAGTAAGCCTGCCGAACGTCTAGCCTTGTTAATAACTTGCAATGTTGCAATTGCAATATAATATCCTTAATCTTGGGTAGGGTAAAATTGTCAGAGGTTGATCTTTGGTTTAATAACCTCAGATCAACGACCAAACGAACCCTTCCGTCCGACTTTGGCAAAAAGCTAGTTGGAAAACCCCAATTGCTTCTCCCCCTCGAAATGACCCCCGCGTCCAATAATTTATTGATTTCCTCCTTTGCTTTCTCAAAAAGATGTGGAGCTATGCTTCTACTCCTCAATTGTATCGGCGAGCCACTAACATTCACATGGTATGGGTAGTTTGCCGCTAACTCGCATAAAATTTCCTCCTTCAAAGGACATTCTTCTCTCTCCCCTCCCCCTTCATCAACAGTGCAATCTTCACCCCCCTCTCCAATAGTACAATCTCTACCCCCTCCCCTCCTCCCTATATAGTTTCATTAGCGTCGTGGTTGTGCGGAGCGAAAGCAGAAAATTGTTCTTGGCCAGCCGTCAAAATAAGCCACGCCCCTTCCTTCCTATTTTGCGGTAACAGGCAGATAAAGCGCCATCTTTTGAGTTGATCATTCCTTAAATTTAAATTAGGTGCTTTATAAGGATTTAAGAATAAGACTTGATACTTCCTAATTAAATTATTAACTAATTCGTATTCGCAAAGCGGTATATTTAAAGAGACAGCGGCCAGAGGGAATATAGAATTTCGTACATGCTTCGAAAAATCAAAAGCCTCATTACTAAGAGAAATACTACGTCTCGTGCTGGTATCTAGTAAAAAATGGTACCTAAAGTCTATAATGAACCCGTGTTCTTTGAGAAAAGGCATGCCGAGAACATTAAATTTGATATCTGCCGCATAGGCATGTACATTGTAAAGTCTGTCTAACCCCAAATCAATTTTGATTACCCTTTTATCATAAATGTTCATGCAGCCCCCATTTGCGGCCCTGGCACTGCCAATCGGGGCCCCCTCCTTATCTAATTCAGAAGCACTCATAAGGTTGAGGCAACTCCCACAGTCTAGTAAATAGGATTCATTGCTAGTCTTATCCGAGATGTAATATAGTTTATCAAAAATCATATCTCCAACAGCTGCAACGATGTTAGTTGAGTTGCCAGAAACTTCCACTACAGTATTGTTAGATAAGTCACATGCATTATTCCTTAAAATTAATGATCCCTCATGCTTATCGGAAGAAGAAGAACCTCCTTCATTTCTAAAACTAATACAATTCATTTTCAGAAAGGGAACTTCGCCCCATTAACTACAAATTCATTTTTATCATTATTTTTATCAATAAGTATAGATTCACAAGTCAGAATCGCCTCCATTCCCGCCTTCTTCCCAGTGACTGGGGTAGGGGGATAGGTTGACTCCGTCGGGGGAGGCAGCGACTCATTCACAAAGCTATTGTTTTCAAAAGTCACAGCGTTATTATTTTCAATACAATTATAAGAATTTACAAAACCGTTATTGCCATCACTACGACTATCATTCCTAGTTCTACAATCATTATTATTATTATTGCGATTATTGTTATTAACCTCATCATGCGTTGAGTTACAATTTGAAGTTGAAGATGACTCTACTCCTACCGACTCAGTGACAAGCGACTTTTGTGGGGGAGGGGGTGAATCACTAGGAATCCCCCCCTGCCCTTGATCATCCTTACAAGTGATATTTCTACTCCATTTAAATCTATTAACATTTCCATCATACCCACGATTAATATAATTACAATTATTACTAAAGTACCTATTACTATTATGGCCATTAAGATTAGCATGCTCATTATTATTATAGAAATTATTATAACCGACGCGTGCATTATTATTATAATTATCATCGTTACAATTAATATTTTCGTTACCATAGCAATTATTATTATAAAAATTGTCAATACTATGGTTACTGTAATTTCTATTATTATAATTACGACTATAATTTCTACTGTTATTATGATTATCGTTATAATAACGTCTTCTACTGTAGTTAAAATTAATACTTCCCCGCCCAAAATTTGATTTATTCACACAAAAGTTACAGGGTAAACAATCACAAAAATATCTACTTACAGAAGCGTCATTCCCCCACCTATTTACCCCAATCTGGCCCGGGAGTCGCCTCACGGACCAGCCTTTCCATTTTTTGAAATGTTGACGTTCTGTTGTGGGGGTGGAGGAGTTGCCGGGGGTTGCGATATCAAGGTGTACATTGGACAATATCGACCCTCACATCGAAATGAATGGTGCAAAAATTTCCTATGGAACCTACAAAGGCCTTCTGTACTAGGCCCAGCTGCAACGTTGTTATAAGTTGATCGGTTGAAATTTCTTCCTCTTGAATTTTGATCATTATTGGGGGTGGGGGAATACTTCGCATTCTGACACAATGTCTTCGCGAGCTCTATGACGCTCTTGGCTAGTGACTTCATTTCTTCGGCCGACTTCTCATGAGAGATTATCAGTCGACTTATCTCCCTCTCCTGCGCTGAAGTCTCTCTGTTGAGTGACTTGGTGACTTTTTCTTCTGCTGGTCGTATGGCGTTCACAGATTGCCATTCGTTTCTCACCCCCGCGGGGGATTGGCGAGCACCGTTTTGGGAGAAAAATTTGTTAAAGATGTCGTCGGCAATTTCAATTAATTCCTCAAAATTATGGTTCTTCTCTGTCGTCATGAGGGAGATCTGCAATTGCTTAGGCAATCCTAAGAGAAAGAGTTCTCTAATAAATCTTGCATCGTTGTCCGTTATTGAATCGAAAGTGGATAATCCAAGCATCTCTTTTATTCTAACTGCATAATCGGAAGGGAGCTCTCCCTCCCTCATGCCTGATTGAAAGACTTCTTCTATCTGAGTTCTTAGCGATGGTGCATAAATTTTTTCTATTACCTTGACTAGTTTAGTATAACAATCGTCCTTTAAGGGAAGTTTCAACGAATTTGTAATCTTGCTTGGTAATTTTGATGCCAGTAACCTTACCCTCTCCCTTTGATCGATGATTTCATTAAGGTTAAAGATCATTGTTGTCTGCCGAATCCACTCTAAGGCATTGAACTCGTTGAAGGGGGGAATGGCATTGAGCGGGAGGTTCTTCTTCCTTCCTTTTCTCCCTAAGAGAGTGGGGGAAGGATGACTCTTCACCAGGTTTGTTGCTTCATGCTCTCCTAGGACCTCGTTTTCCGAGTCTGTTTCGTATTGTGATGCGTCATCTTCTTCATTTACCCCCTCGATAGGAGGGGCTACTTCTGGGGGAGTGTGATGGGGTCTTGACGATTGAGACCGAGTTACAATAGCTACGTTGCTTCTCTTCGTTTGGACTCTGAGCGACTTTCTTTTAAACTCGGCATTCTTAACGGTTTTTTTTTTTTTTTTGTTTAGGGAAAAGTTTTATCATATTGATAGGGTTTCTTATTTCACTGTTTTTTCGGGGAATTTGAACTGTTTTTTTTTTGTTGTTGTTTTTCTTGTGTGTGTTTGTGTTTTGAATTGGCACTTTTTTTCACTTCACTGTCTTAATTAGGCACTGTTTGAATTAATTCACTATTTGACACTCTTCACATCAGTTAGGTATGGGTGTTCAATGTCACACTGGAGGTTACCATTCTTTGTAATAACCCTTTGACGAGTTAATACAGTGATAATGAAAAGGAGTAATTACTTTTATTCTTTTATTCCTAAAACTAATTAAATCACATAGTAGGTAATGATATCAATGTAAGAACAATTTAAAATGCAATCAATTTGTTGTTCAACACAATAGGCTAATTCACAGTCATTAATAAAATGGGTGAAAGTTAATATAATAAGTCCCTACAATCAAACACAATTTTCCGGTTCTTTTCAATGAGCCGAAGTTTAAAATGCGACCTCTTTTCGTGTATCTTGAGGCCTTACTGCCTTCCTTCCCTCGAAATGCCAGACATTTCGCGGGCAGCATTGCAGTGACTCACTCTCACAAAAATAGTGCCATACGAAAGGTTGTTAAATATTTTCCATATATAATAAAATTAATAGTAAAATTTGATATACAGAGCAACTATGAGAGGTGTACATAATTATTGTGAGGCCAAGAGAAATTCTGCCTTCACATATATAGTTAAGTTATTATATATATATATATATATATATATATATATATATATAGCAGTAGAAGAGTATACAGTATATTATATATATATATATAGCATATATATATATATATGGTATATATATATTATTTATATATATATATATATATGTTTTTTTTTTGTATATATATATATAGATATTTTTGTATATAGTATTATTATATATATATATATATATATATATATATATATATATCGATATCGATAGATATCGGTATCGATATATATTTTGATATATCGAAATCGAAGGTCAGAAAGAAACTTAAGTTTAGGAAAATTTATGTTATATATATATATATATATATATATATATATATATATATATATATATATATATATATATATATATATATATATATGTGTGTGTGTGTGTGTGTGTGTGTGTGTGTGTGTGTGTGTGTGTGTGTGTGTGTGTGTGTGTGTGTGTGTGTGTGTGTGTATGAATATGTGTCTGTTTTCTGCATACATATGTACTATGTAGCCTATATAGTTTCACATTTACAAACTATAAATATTTGCGTAATTTAAATTACAATAAACAAAGATTATTATTTAAAAATTACTTACTCACTGCTTTCGATAAAAAGAATTAAAAATATTGAAAAGAGAATATTGGGGGAAGGTGGGACGGATGTGGGAGAAATTTGGGGGAAGGGGCGGAGTCAAGTGTGGAAGAGTAACTATAATACACTCACTGACCGCTTAACGCACGTTCTTGCCATATATTCTTCCCATATCAATAGACGCGCACAAAAGTACTTCGTTACAGAATCCACAAAAAAATATTTAATTACTTTGAAAACTTCTTCCTTCGCGCCTAAAAATGTTATTTTATTTAAACTTTCGTTTGATATACACTACATTTACTAATTTACACTATTAACGTGTAGCCGTTAAGTAACTTTTACATATATATATATATATATATATATATATATATATATATATATATATATATATATATATATATATATATATATATATATATATATATGCACACAGAAAATCATTTTATCCCACATGACTAGGGTAGTGAGAGCATCAAAGTATAGCCAGCCCTTCATGAGAAGAAAAACATAAACATCTGAAGGGGATTCCCAGCCCTTGGAACTGATGAGAAAAAATGGCGACAAGCTTTTTGGAATAATGATGACGATATTTCCTGTCGACCACTTGAGCATAGGTCCAGACTTGCATGAAAATCTATATATGTGTATATCCAAATTTTTAAATGTTACCTAAAATGGGGAACTAGCCCAAATGGGTCGACAGAAAAAAGGGTCGACACAACATCAAAAAAAAAATTCCTGTACAGCCAGCTGCAGGCATTAGGATAGGTTAGGTTAGGTTGTTAAGTTAGGTTAAAGGTTAAGTTAGGTTAAAGGTTGGATTCGTTAGAGAAACTCTAAATAACTAGATTTTTTTTTTTTTTTTTTTTTTTTTTTTTTTTTTTTTTTTTTTTTTTTTTTTTTTTTTTTTTTTTTTTTTACAAATGTCGACCCATTTTCCTGTCTACCCTTTGGGTATAGGTTCCTTAAATGACTATTTTTGCTAAAAGAACAGATTTCAGCAGTTTTTTGACCTCACACCCAAGTTAAGATTCATGAATTAAATTTGATATTTTTTAATATTTTATTTTAAAATCGAAATTATTTTTTTTGGAAATAAATTTTGGGTCATGTCGCGAAACCTGCGTAAGCCTGAGAATTTTTATTTCTTTTGAAAAAGTTGAAAATACCCTATAAAAGAGAAAATAACGTATTCCGTATTTATGATGTTCAATAAATTTTTAGTTCTTTACTTTTTTTTTTTTTTTTTATTTCAGTTTTTTTTTTTTTAAAACAATTTTATTTAGTTATTAATTTTGTTGGTGGTAATAAAGATGTTACAGATTGTTTTTGTTTTTTATTTATGTTATATTTATTTATAATATAATTATCTTATTTATTGTTATTTATGTTATTTTAGGTATTTAATAAACTTTTTAATATCTCTTAAATTGTAACATGGAGTGGTTAATAAATAAATAAGAAATGAAATTGAAACTTTAAGATTTTTCCATAAGCCTTTAATATTCAGTAAATTGTGCAGTAATGGACATTCCATAAAATTAAACATCACCTCAAGCATTTGCTGGAAATGCAGAAAGAGACCCGGCAAAAATTGTCACCCCAGTAAGAAGGAAAAACGTGACTTGAAGGTTCTTCCTGCCTCTTACAAAAGATAAAACTTAAATTTATTTATTGCTGGAGCAAAGAATTGACAACGATAAAATTCTGTAAAGAGGAATTAAATATTTCTAAAGACAGGTGTATTGATTTCAATAATTACTTGCGCGAGGTAAGATATATATCCGCCATTTTAAATTTAAATTTGATTAGGTTAGGTTGTTATATTAGGTTAGGTTAGGTTAGGGTTAGGTTAGGTTAGGTTAGGTTAGGTTAGGTTAGGTTAGGTTAGGTTAGGTTAGGTCAGTGGTCGGCAAACTCATTAGTCAACAGAGCCAAATATCAACAGTACAACGATTGAAATTTCTTTTGAGAGCCAAATTTTTTAAACTTAAACTATATAGGTAGGTACATTGTTATTAACTTAATTAAGGTACTCCTAAACTGGCCTTTTGTTATAAACGTCTTCAATCTCTGATTGAGGTACTGCCTGCTAAGGTCGACCCTTCCAACTCTCTCATCCACACTCGTCATGTATACTTATTTCGTCTATCTCCTTTCGTTCATCCTCTCTGTATGTCCAAACCATCTCAACATACCTTTCTCAATCCTCGACACTACATCTTTCACTCCACAACGCTCCCTAAAATTAACTTAATAAACTTTACTTAAAGTTTTAAGTCTTAGTTAAACTATAGGTGCGTTGAATAAAACTTGATATCATACTTAATAACGATATTATTTATTTATCCATAAAATAAATCATGGCAATGACTGACAAATACTAATGTGAACAATGGCCTTGCATCTCCTTGGAAAGTTTGGGTAAGTCAGGTTTGTATGTTGTTGTTTTTAATTTTAGGCACGATTCCAGGTTCTCATCAATAAGACGACTTCTCAACTTACTCTTGATAAGGTTCATGCTTGAAAATGATTGTTCGCATGAATATGTAGACCCGAATAAGGAAAGAACAGCAAACGCTAGTTTTTCAGCTGATTATATGAGTCAGGAATACTATTCCAGGTGTTAAAAATCAACATATCTTCCTTCTCCAGGTCTTTCAAAGCAGACCACTTGTGCTGTGAACTAAGTTCACATTTGTTTTTCTCCAATATTTCTATATCAGCACAAAGACGTTCAAATTTCGAGCTCCACAATTCTTTGTTTTTTAAATCCAGCAATTGCATTTCAAAGTTGCCAATGTCAATATTAAAAGGAGAAAAATTTAATTCTGTTACAGTAGCATTAAGAGTTTTTTTAACAAAGGATAACGTCGCTTTGCTGTTTCTGAATTCCTGAAACCTATTGAGTAAAGCTTCCCTCATATTTAAAAGTGTTGTTTTGAAATAGCAAATGTCAATATCAGAATTATTTTCTTGGCGATGTTTCAACAGGCTTGGAAAGTGAATCAAAGTTTCTCTTTCAAAATCTTGAGCAAAAAGAGAATTTATTTTCGAATGAAATAACTTCTTCTAACATCGAAAAAATTGTGCTTCATTTCCCCTCTAGTTTAAGATTTAAGCTGATTTAGATGAGACGTAACGTCTACGATGAAATAAATTTCTTGGATCCACTGATCATTCGTTAGTTCTGGATAGTGAACGCCCTTCACAAGAAGAAATGCTTTAATTTCTGTTAATAAGGAAGCGAAACGTTTCAAAACGTTTCCTCTTGATAATCAACGTACTTTGTTATGCAGAAGAAGATCTGCATATTCGTTCTCCATTTCAACTAAAAATTCTTTAAATTGGCGATAACTAAGAGCTTTAGATATAATTTAATTGATAATCTTAATCACCATTTCCATAACTTTGCAAATTTCTTCTGGAAATGTCTGCGCACAAAGCACTTCTTGATGAATGATGCAATGGTAAGTAAGTATCTCGTGATTAAATTTTTCGTTCAAAATAGCAACAAACCCGTTTCTCACGCCAGTCACACTTTTCGCCCCTCCTGTTGAAATTGAGACAATTTTATCGAGTGGAATATGATGTTTTTCAATGCATTCAACTACAGAATTTGCCATATCCTCTCCACGTGTTTGACCTTTGAGTGGTAATAATATTATTCCTACCGACGAAAGAGCTTACACGAGGTGATACTTGCACGCCTCCGTATTGGTCACACCAATATCACTCACAGTCACTATATGTCACGGGACCCTCTCTCCATTTGCAAATTTTGCAGTCGCCGTACCCCGCAATCTGTCCCCAACTGGACCCTATTTGCCGTCGTCATTTTCCTACTTTGGGGTCCATAGACTTTTCTAAAAGATTGTCCCATATCTTATCTGAATCTTCCCACTTTAGTAGTAACTCTATTTTCTTGTATCTCCAAGAGGCGAATATTCTGTACAATATATGATTTTGTTATGTAATATTAGGACTATTTATAATGTAAGGATATACTTGTAATACCTTGTTTTTTTTTCTTTGACTGAATATTCATTTCGCCCTTCAAATTTTCCATGATATTCAAAATATGTACATGCCAGGACCCACCCATGATGTTGATTTTTCAGCTCAATGTAGCCGATTCTTTGTGAGCCGTGGTGGGTCCTGTACACTGACTCAAAAAATGCACTCAATTAAAGAATTTACTATATCTTATCCACGTGTCTGACCTTTCAGTGGCAATAATCCTAAAAGTTCTTCTTTAGGACCTGTAGATGAAATAAATCGTACAAAAAGTGAAACTTGAGCTGTATTATTTGTTACAAGACTCGTCAACTGCTATTGATAAACCTGAAACCAATTTAAGATCTTCGACTTGCTGGTTAGTTATACTCGAAGACATTTTGAGTGTTCTATCTTTCACTGTTTTAGTAGAAAAGTGGTAACCTTTTTATTTTTTTTTCTTAGAATATCTGCTTTCGTCTTTAAATCCCGAAATAGCTCTTCGGAAGCATTTATAAAACAACTTTTTATGTATTCGCCGTCTGTATATGGTTTTCCTCTCTTAGCAATCTTGACTAACCACAAAACTTGCAATATTAACATTGTTGGAAGATTGCATCCAGTAATTAAATACAGAACTTGATTTTTCTTGACTCTTCTGAAGTTCCTCAACTGCTTTCTTCCTTGCATCACCGACAGGATATTTAGTACTAAATGACAAGTGTTTAGTTGTAAAGTGTCTCTCCAAATTAGATTTCTTGTTATGCGCCAATTTTTCCTTGCAAATAAGACAGTTCGGAAGGCCACTTAAGTTTTGAATAAACGCGAAAGTCTCGGTCCATTCAACTTTAAATTCACGGTTTTCGTCTTCCGTTTTTCTTTGCTTCTTTGTAGCCATGTCAAACAGGGCACCTAGAAAAATGTTTCATTTTATAATTGTCGTAGATAGAATAGCATTACTTATTCTATTTACAAATTTATATTATTTTATATATTTTTAACCCCAATGAATAATAACAATAAACTATCTTCCTTACAAAACGACAATAATAATAAAGCCACCAACACAAAATAATTGCAATTCTTAGATTGATGATAAAAATACCTGTAGGATCTACAGCTGGTTGGAAAAATACAGGTAACTTTATGATTCGAGTAGGAACTTTTGTCACACGCGCGCGGTTTGTGGACGCTACTAGCACTAAACACTAAACAATTGAGACTGCTGACCAATGGCCCAACTATGGGAACGCTGGGAAGCAGGAAGACACAAAGCGCTTCTCGGACAGAGGCAGGTAGGATTGCCAACTGCAGAGATGTGCGATTTTAAATCTCAATTTTAGTCTTTTCCTGCAAGGGCAAAGCGCCGGGAAGAATTCATTGTAGATCACGATGCAAGATACGACTGATGATACACATTGGCATTTAATCTTTCTGGAAATGTTTTCTCATTAAGTCGCTTCAGAGCACTTGCCTAAAGATAAAGACACATAAACACCAACTAAGTATGTAAAAATAGAAATAAGAAAACCAGTCATACGAAGTTTCAATCGCACGAGCCGCATGTGGCTCGCGAGCCGCGATTTGCCGAACACTGGGTTAGGTGGTTAGGTTACCTTGCATTAAATTAAGAAAGGTTAAAGTTCTTTTTTAATTTTTTTTATTTATTTTATAGGTTTGTCCTAAGCGATTCTTATTAATCCAGCATGCATTGGTGGACCAAACATGCCTGTGGAAATAGATGAGACATGTTAATCTAAACGAAAATATAATAAAGGACGGCTATTTTCTCAGCAGTGGATGCTTGGTGCAATATGCAGAGAAGCTCATGAAGTTTTCCTACGTGCTGTTCCTGACAGAACAAAAAAAAACTTTAGTGGATAGTGTTAAAACATTTATAAAAACAGGAACCAACCTATTATTAGTGACTCTTGGGGGGCATCGTACCGTAACATAAGTTCTCTTTCTGGCTATTCTTTTAAACATTTTACGGTTAATTATACACAAAACTGTGGATCAGAACACGGGAGAACATACTCAGAATATTGAGACTGAGAGTTCGTGAAGTATCTCAAATATAAAACTAGAAAACAAAAAGGTAAACACAGAAACATGATTGATTCATATATTTGCGAGTTTGTGTGGCGGAAAAGAAATGAATGGAAAAATTAATTCAAATTAATATTGAAAGATATTGCAGAATTGTAAATTATATATATATAT
>JABUQX010132304.1:22500-25000 GCA_015478945.1 Trachelipus rathkii
CGCTATCCCGAAAATTCATAAAGAAAACCTCCCTCTTCGCCCCATCATATCTAATATAAATTGCATCACCTACAAATTAGCAAAATGGCTCTCCAAAGAACTTAACTCCCTCATAGGACACATTTCCACCTCACATATTAAAAACTCTCAACATTTCATTCAAAAAACAAACCATAATTTTTTCCAACTACAACATCGTCAGTTTTGATGCCATTTCCCTATTCACCAATGTCCCCATAAATGACACAATACAACTCCTAGAAAACCATGTTACTACACATAATATATCTTTCACATTACCATTTCCCATCATCAAGTCTCTTATATTATTAATTTTAGAACATGCTTATTTCAAATCACAAAATAAATATTATAAACAGATAAAAGGTCTTAGCATAGGATCCCCCCTCTCCCCCACATTAAGTAACATATACATGGAGCTAATAGAACAATACATCATTTTCCCCAACCCCCTTTTCGATTCAATCATATGGTTCAGATACGTAGACGACGTTTTTGCCTTAATACCGAAAGAAAATAATACAAATCATATTTTAAATTTTATTAACAATATACATAATGATATAAAGTTCACTGTCGAAATTTCCAACAATAACAATTTCATTTCTGGACATTCTCATATCCTGGTCCCAAAATAACTTTCCCACTTACCAAATACATAGAAAACCAACAGCTTCAGATTCATACATACATTGGTACTCAGATCACGAAACATCCACCAAAATTGCCACCCTTTCCAATTTATATTTAAGAGCTCTCAGAATATGCGACACCATATACTTAGAAACAGAAAAAAACAAAATCATTAATACGTTCAAAAAACTAAATTACCCTCAACCTTTAATTTACAAAGCATTCAAACTCGCCAAAAACAAACATCTAAATCCAAATACAAATTTAAAAAGTTACATAAACATATTACCCATACCCAACGTAAACACACAATTACTTAAAAAACATATACCTAATTCCATACAAACTACTAAATCTAACCTTATAACTCTCAAACACGCACTCAAACCTAAAGATTTATATCCCACTCAAAATTCCGGTATTTACAAAATTCCATGCCTCAATTGCAATAAACACTATTTTGGTGAGACTAACAATTTTGCATTACGTACCACTCAACATAAACAAGATTTAAATGATGATACACTTTCTTCCTCATTAACGATACATAGGAGAAAACAAAATCACTTAATCAACATTACATCCTCTAAACTCATAATTCCCATACAAAACACCACAATACGAAAAACCATTGAGTCCTTTTTGATAAAAAACACCCAAAATTATAATACTTTAGCTGGAGTTCCATACATAGACGACATTACTAATTCATATTTAAACAAATCTTACAAACTCAAAAATTACCTCCAACTCATCTAAATAATTACTCTGTTCCTCCCAATTTTACACCAGGTTGCCAGAATACAGAGTTGTAATCATAGCAATATTTCATTCCGCTCACCAGTTCCTGACGATGTTGCCCGCCACGGGAACGAAAGCTCGAACTCTTACAACTAAAAATTCAAGCTTATTAATTGGAAAAATATATCTCTGTATTCATATATAACAGTGCTAGTGTATAAATAAAAGTATTATATCTTGATAAATCATTTAATTTGTGTCGCCTCCAGGGGATAAACAATATCTTTATATATATATATATATATATATATATATATATATATATATATATATATATATATATATATATATATATATATATATATATATATATATATATATATATATATATATATATATTTTTTTTATATTTATATTTTTTTTATATATTTTTTTTTGGTGGCTTTTGGGGGTAGGCAGAGTAGGCAACGCCTACTTGCCTTAGGGAACCCAAAAAATATCAAAAAGTCAGTATATATATATATATATATATATACTAACTTTTTGATATATTATATATATATATATATATATATATATATATATATATATATATATATATATATATTACTTACTTACTTACTTCTTACTTCCTCTCCCAGGAAGGATTTTCATCCTGTCAGTTGCGCGAGGGTCTTCCTCCAGACATCTCTCTCCTGGACCACTCCTCTTCTCTTCAACCATCTCATTGTCTGCAGCTGGCATCTCTTTAAAGAATCCTCCACCGATTCAGTCCATCTTTTCTTCGGTCTACCTCTCGGTCTTCTTCCCTCCGGTGTCCATTCCCATCTTCTTTTCGGCATTCTATCAGGCTGCATCCTTTCCAGATGTCCCCACCATCTCAGTCTTCCCACATCCATCTTCAGTATAATCTTCTTCACTCCTACAGTTTCTCTGGTTACTTCGTTCCTTATTCTGTCTCTTCTGCTTCTTCCAGTCATTGCTCTCAGAGCCCTCATTTCTGCCGCTTGTATTCTACTCTCCTCCCTCCTCGTAGTGGTCCACGTTTCAGCTCCATACAGCAGCGTCGGAGTCAATATACTTTCGAAGATTACCTTTTTAACCT
>JABUQX010132304.1:27500-30000 GCA_015478945.1 Trachelipus rathkii
TTTTATCTTTTCCCTCGGGTGCGGAGGCTTTTTGTATTTTTTTTTTAAGTTTCAGCCACAAAATTAAAAATACTTTAAAAAGAATATATATTTTTTTTTAACATCATCTAACGTAACTACAACATCAATAATGGCGGCTTTTAACGAACTAAAAGACCAACTAAAATTACACAAAAGAGCTCCTCACCAACCTAAACCCATATTCTATCCTTTTTGGAATAAAGAAATAAAAAAAACTATAATAATAAAAGCTAACAATGGATTCTGGTTTCAAAATGGTGTTCAATTTAGTATTATTTTGCCTCCCGAATAAGGACACTTACAGTGTGAATGGGTCGCCTTTCGAACAAGGACTTTTCGATGGACTTACAAGAGACCGATTGGATCCTCTATTGAGATAAATAAATTAAATATATTGGAGTGTTGACAGATACAAATTTAGGGTGCGAAAAATGGATGTTGCCTCGGTTCTCTAACGTGTTAACCTTTTAGGGAAGGCTTTTTTGTGTCTGTGCGAACTTCCATGCATGAATGGAACTTTCAGAATTTTATAGAGCAGTTGATCAATTATGGTTTTTTAGACACCTAATATATATCTATAATATTTTTATTTTTCGTTTGTGTATACTGGAGCAATGAAAGGTGTTCTATTTGGACGTCACGATGGGCCATTTTTCCTTATCAGATTTTATTTGTTTCAGAGACAAGAGAAATTACTCCATTTAATTTTTGGTAGTAAGTGAAAGTCAAAATAAATTTAGGTAAATATTACAATTATTGGTGGAGCTTGTCAAATTTTAAATGAAGTTATATACTATATATATAAATATATACTATATACTATATACTATATACTATATACTATATATTTATATATATATTATATATATATATATATATATATATATATATATATATATATATATATATATATATATATATATATATATATATATATATATATATATATATATATATATATATATATATATATATATATATATATATATATATATATATATATATATATATATATATATATATATATATATATATATATATATATATATATATATATATATATTATTATTATTATATATGTATATATATATATATATATATAGTTATATATATATATATATATATATATATATATATATATATATATATATATATATATATATATATATATATATATATGTTATATATATATATATATATATATATATATATTATATATATAATGAGATTTAAAATATTAATAAAGGACTTTTGTACTCTGTAATATTTTTATTTGAAACACTTGATAAAGTTCTTAAAATTACAATAAAGATAGTTAAACTAAGTAAGGAAAGAGAATATATATATATATATATATATATATATATATATATATATATATATATATATATATATATATATATATATATATATATATATATATATATATATATATATATATATGGTATATATATATATATATATATATATATATATATATATATATATATATATATATATATATATATATATAAAAAAATATATATATATATATATATATATATATATATAAAGCAGAGTTTAACCGCAAATTCCAAATTTAAATTATATTTCGGTTATATACATATATATATATAAATATATATATATATATATATATATATATATATATATATATAGTTATCTAGTTATATATATATATATATATATATATATATATATATATATATATATATATATATATATATATATATATATATATATATATATATATATATATATATATATATATATATATAACTCTATAGTTATATATATACATATATATATATATATATATATATATATATATATATATATATATATATATATATATATATATATATATATATATATATATATATAAACATATATTTCATTATTTTTTAGGGATGTAAATTGATAGTAATGGTATTTATTATTTTGCACGGCACGGTATCAGCATTGGTTAATATGGTCGATACTTACCGATACTTCTTACTTTTGGTGAAGAATTATGAGAAACTTTTAGATTCAATAATAAATCTAGTTTCGATATATAAAAGGTTCTAATAAGAAATTCCTTAAGCTAGCTGAAACCCCACAAGAATGGCATCTGCGACGGTGAACCACTTCTAGAATGCATTTAAATAGCATAACTGAGGAGCTTGCTCGCGTGACAAAAAAAAAAAGATTCACAGAAGTGGAAGCCGCCTTATCAGCAACCCCTGGCAACAGCACTGATAGTGACGATGGTGGCTTTTCAGCAAATAAACCTACTGAAGATGAAGATGTTTCAAAAGTTGACGATAAGTTCATAGCCGAAATTGCATTGACATCTCATTCACCTTCAAAGGAATCACACGAAGGAACCTCATCGAAAAAACTGAAGAGACAGTCATCAAGGAGCAAAATAATTCAAATTTGCAATCTGTGAAAAAGGAGATGAGGCTCTACGAAAACATGGAGATGCTGCCCACAG
>JABUQX010132304.1:35000-40000 GCA_015478945.1 Trachelipus rathkii
GATTGTTTTTATGTCCTATTTTAGGCTCTCTCTCTCCTCTATACTCTCTCCTCTCTCTCTCTCTCTCTCTCTCTGCTCCCCTGCACGATTTTTTACTTCATTATATATAAATTGTGTTGTATAAATACAAATTTCTTTTTTATGGGTTTATTTCACCTTACTTTGATTATAGCATCCAGTCTCTCTTTATCTGATGAGTTATGTATGTATGTGTATGGCATGTAGCCTAATATGTATATGTATATATATATATGTATATGTATATATATATATATATATATATATATATATATATATACTCTCTCTCCTCTCTCTCTCTCTCATCACTCAAGATCAGAACCTCAATCCATTATCATTTCAACAAATGTTGTGTCTCTCTCTCTCCTCTATATATATATAATATATATATATATATGTATATAATATATATATATATATATATATATATATCTCTTTCTCTCTCCTCATATATATATATATATATATATATATATATATATATATATATATATATATATATATATATATATATATATATATATATATATATATATATATATATATATAAGTGTATATATATATATATATATATATATATATATATTAGTAACAGGACTTCTATTTTTAAGGTAGAATTGTTAACATTTTATTTTCTTGCCTGGCTATATAGTTTGGGTGATTTAAGCTTCTATTATCAATTTAGGATTATATTGACAATATTGCAAGTATAGATAATACCACAGTATAAATACATATTAGTGTATAAATATATAACGTGATAATACTAAAAATAATAATAATAATAAATAAATAAAAGTTAAATATAAATAAATGAAATAATTAATAAAATTAATATTTGTAGAAGTATATAATAAAAGTAGTGCCAAAGAGAGACAAAATTCTACTTCAAAATTAAAAGGCATTTTCCTGTTCAATTCATTCAGCTTTGAAGTGTGAAATGCTGCAAAGATTCTAAAGGATGAAGGTGTGATCTTTCAAGATCTAAAATATTAATAGAGATCCTGTACCATGATGCTATTTCTGAGGGAGATTGAGAATTGATTTGCAGGAAAATATGAGAGATGGATGTAGGTATTTCATAGGATCAATGGGGTAGATATGTTCCAGTATGATCTATTATGTAGGTGTATTACAGTCCCCTTACCACCCACCAAAATGTGTCTCTTATTGAGCATAAAAGGTGTAATTTGTAGTTCTTTAACTGTGAAAGAAATTTTCAAATTTTATTGTATTTTGCTGAATCAATGAATTGAACTAGGGGGTTATTCGATTTTAATATTCCTTTAATTCTGCGTGCAATTTCACAACTCGTTCTCCCAATAAAGGTAATTTCCATATACAGAAGATCTTTGAACTTTATTATGTAATTATAGTGCAGACATATTGGAATTCTATAAGCTGTGGAGCTCTCTGTAGATAATAAATCCTTAGAATGTGCTCTTCAAGCTAATGTTTGAAGTCAAAGAAATTACCCATTTGAAAGACTAATACACTCGTATGTAGATAAGATCTTGCATGCTCTATCGAAAAATGTTTTAAGTAAATCGATTTTATAAACATGCTAGGACAAAAATTCAAGGCTGATTAAATCCTGTGAATGTTGAATTACTAGAAAGGCTCAATTGTAACTTGTATTATTCATTATATATTTTAACATCAAGAAATGCCAAGGAGTCTCCTTCTTCAATATCCATATTTAGATTTGTACTTTGGTTATTTTTAGCCATTATATATGTGTATACTTTTCTATATATATATATATATATATATATATATATATATATATATATATATATATATATATATATATATATATATATATATATATATATATATATATATCTGTGGTTTCTTTATCCACCTATTTATCCACATCCATCCCTCCACTGCCTTTATCCACATCCATCCTTTTGGCATGGGGCTCTTCCATTCCATCCTTCTATTTATCCATTCCTTCTTATATACTCTCTCTCTCTCTCTCTCTATATATATACTCCTCTCTTTCATATATACTCTCTCTCTCTCTTTCTCTCTTTCTCCTCTCTCTCACTATATATATATATATATAATCATGTCATTCATATCCATCACTAATATATATATATATATATATATATATATATATATATATATATATATATATATATATATATAAAATATAAATATATATATATATATATATATCTCTCTTTCTCTCTCATGTTAGGGGTTTTATATAAGTAATACATTTGTTTCTGGCAAACTTTATACGGAGGATAAAGCATATGGCGAGAAAGAATCTGAACATTTATTAAGTTGACAACGTTTCGGTCACAACTGGGACCATCATCAGGTCTAAAAAATTAAAAATTTTAACATTAAAAATTAGAATAATTTATACAATATAAGTACATGGACGGACCAAAATTTGTAAAATAATAATATTAATAACATTAAAAATTATAATAATAATAATAAAAGAACACCAAAAAATAAAATTCCAATAATAATATTAAAAATAATAATTATAATAGTATAAAACATAATAGTAATAATAAAAATAATAATAATAATAAAAATAGTATTAAAAATAATAATAATAATATTAAAAATAAAAAATAGTATTAAAAATAATAATAATAATAATATTAAAAATAATAATAATTATAATAATAATATTAAAAATAATAATAATAATAATATTATAATAAAATATTGATAGACAAAATCATGTAATAATAATAATAATAAAAAAAATAATAATGTGTGTAATAAATAAGTCAGAATAATAATAATGTAATAATAATAATAATAATAGTAATAATAATAATCAAATATAATAATAATAAATAATAATAATAATAACTTAAGAGGAAATTAAAATCAAAGACAATGCACATATTTACCTTAGTCTGAGCTGGTCAGGAGACTAGAAGCTAACTAAATAGAAAAATAGAATAAGCAGAAGACAGCTACGGAAGGCGGAGCAAAGAAGGATTAGTTGGTTGGTGGAAAATATTTGAGTTAGAAGGTGTACAAAAAATAATAAATATATAAAAAATAAGTAAGTAAATAAATTTTTAAGTGATATATAATTGCGTAGAAGTTATGTTATTGTTTAGTATAGGTTTGTGTTTATTAATGTATAAAGATTCAAGAATAAGTAAAGACGGAGAGTGAGAGGTGGAAGCTAAAATCTTGAAATGTTGAAATAACAGAGGTGTGGCACAAGACATAGAATGCTCCCTGACAGGAGAGGCCTCCTTCACCGACAGAGGACACAAGGTCCTATGGCTAATGCCCATATGCTCGCATGCCCTAGATCTGAGCAGTCTTATGGTGGAACCTATATAGGTGCCTCGCTCACAGCGAGGACATGTGTATTTATAGACTACACCAGATCTGAACATGACAGGCAGCTGATCTTTGAAATGGAAAAGAGAACCAATCCTAAGGGAGTTAGACAAAACAAGATTAAAACAGATGTGAGGAAAGAAACGGTTCAGGGTCTGCTCCAGATCTCTCCTCAAAGAGACAGAAGCAGGCCCCACATATGGAAACTTGAAGAATAGTGACTTTTTTGAAACAGTAAGGGTTAGTTGTTTAGGTTGATAGATATTATAAAGGTAGTCATGAATGATCTTGTAAAAGAAATCGGAAGGAAAACAATTATTTTTAAAGTACGTGAATAGAAACTGAAACTCTTCATGTAGTGAAATGAAGTTAGAGGTTAATTTGTAGGCTCTGTTTATCAATGTAAGAACGGCATTCTTTTTGTATTTTAATGGTGTAAAACTGTAAAAATTCATACCTTGAGGAGTAAAAGTTGTTTTTCTATAGACGGAAGTTGAAAATTTCTCGGTGTTCCTCCACCTTGTGCCACACCTCTGTTATTTCAACATTTCAAGATTTTAGCTTCCACCTCTCACTCTCCGTCTTTACTTATTCTTGAATCTTTATACATTAATAAACACAAACCTATACTAAACAATAACATAACTTCTACGCCCTCTATCATAAAAATATTACTATTATTATAACTATTATTTTGCTTCATTCACTAGTCTTTTTCCTTGCCTCTCCATCCTAACCACCCCTTCGGTAACTATTTCTGAGACCATTCTATTTTCTATTTGGTCCAGCTTCAGTCTGACCGAGCAGGCAATATGTGCATTGTCTTTGTTCCATTTCTGGTGTGTGTATTATTATTATTATTATTATTATTATTGTGTGTGTGTATTATTATTATTATTATTATTGTGTGTGTGTGTGTGTGTGTGTGTGTGTGTGTGTGTGTGGTATTATTGTGTGCATTTTTATTTTTCTAGATTAGGTATTGTGTTTGTATTGTTGCTATTATTCTTAATATTGTTATTGTATTTTTTTTGTACTGTTGCTGTTTTAATGTTATTGCAGTCTTATTCATGGTACTATGAATGAATCTGTCGCATTTTTTATTTTTAATACTATTTTTTATTTTCGTTGTTCCTAACTTTTATTGTGTATTGTGACAGGCTATTTATAATTGTGTTTGTGTGTGTTGGGTGCATTTTTTTTGGTTACGTTTCTTTTATTTGTTATTTGTTGTTGTAATTTTTTGTTATTATTATTGTGTGTGTATTATTATTATGTGTATTATTATTATTATTGTATTATTATTATTATTGTAAAATTTTGGTCCGTCCATGTACTTATATTGTATAAATTATTCTAATTTTAATGTTAAATTTTAATATTTTTAGACCTGATGATGGTCCCAGTTGAGACCGAAACGTTGTCAATTTAATAAATGTTCACAGTCTTTCATGTAAATTGTATGGTGCTCATTATTTTTAGTAAATTCCCCTTATTCCTTATATATATATATATATATATATATATATATATATATATATATATATATATATATATATATATACTCTCATATATATATATATATATATATATATATATATATATATATATATATATATATATATATATATATATATATATATATA